>WNWU01000065.1:228865-240072 GCA_012654045.1 Ptyas mucosa | reverse complement strand
GGACAGAAGAGAGAGAGGAGGAAGGAAGGGAGAAGGAGAGAGAGAGAAAGGGGGGAGAGAGACAAAAGAGAGAGAGAAAGGGATGGAGGGAGAGAAAGAAAGAGGAAAGGGGAGAGAGAGAAAGAAAGGGGGAAGAGAGAGGGAGGGAGAGAAGAGAGAGAAAAGAAGGGAGGAAGAGAGAGAAAGAGGAAAGGGAAGGAGAGAGAGAAAGGGGGAAGAGAGAGGGAGGGAGAGAGAGAGAGAGAAAGAGGAAAGGGAAGAGGGGGGGTAGCATAAGGATTTCACACTTCATTTAGTGCCAAATTCAATTTGGTATTATTTATAAGATTAATTCCAGAAAGAGGCAATTGCTGGTCTAATTCAAGGCCAGAACGAGTTGGTGCTTTCAGAAACCACATTAGGGCATGCCAAATTAAGCTGGTTTTCTAAAGACAGGCAGTTCTCTTTGGATTTTCATTAATTTATTTGGTGTGTAATTAGTTGAAAAATTAGACACGGAGCTAATAGAAACTTCTCTGAATTGGTTGGGACACATTCATCTTGGCCTAACCCCCTTTTGGGTGAGCAAGCCTCTAATTAAGGGAGGAACAGTCAATATATTTATGCAATTTGCCATGCTGAGTTCATTGAAATTCAGGGCAAATGCCTATTTCTACATGAATTCTGGTCCCAATATAAGGATTTGTTTAAAAAGGAGACATTAAATCCCATTTATCTCTGGCATAAGTGAGCGTGATTTATCTGGCTGGCTGGATTAAATATTCTGGGTGGATATTATTAATATCCTCGTTTATGACTCATCCTTCTTCAATAAGTTTATGGCTGTGTAACAAGAGAGATATCTGTTTTATTTTGTAATGCGCTTTGCAATACATGCTCAGAGCTATTCAGGAAACATCTAAGAGGCTTTGAACGCAGGCCAACACCACCTCCTGCCCTCCTCCATTTAACCTGAACACGCTCTCTGCTACAATGGTACTGTAGTCAGCTGTAGCTTTGATATGGACGGAAGATTAAAACGAGAGGAAATCGGATTCATTTCTCCCAAAATTGAGATATTCTTCTGAGAGAGAGACAGAGACAGAGAGACAGAGAGAGACGGGGGGGGGGGGGGGGAGAGAGAGAGGGATACGGACGACCTCTTCTCGTTTCCAGGCATTGCTGCCATCTTGTGGCAAACTGGTGACACTTCTCAGGGAGAAGTTAAGGGAAGCCGTGTTGCTAGAAACAGGTACCCCCACACTTGGTTTTAGGATCCAAATTTCTGTCAACGGTGAAGCTGACCCGACTGAAGCCATCTTGGAACTTCAGTGCTGCCACACTGGAGCTGAGGGATAGGGAGGAGGGGGGAGGATTTGAGATAGTTGGGACTTTGTAGCCAAAACAAAATACTATCTCATAGGAACCAAGGACATTTTCATACCTGGTCAGAGGAAGGAGGAGTGATGTCACCAGGCAACCCGACAGAGCCATGATTGGACCATGTGACTGATTGCTTTGAGAAAGTGACAAACGTTAACTTTTAATTAGGTGAAAACGGCGGGAACTCTCAGAGTCGGTTTTCATCAGATCTGTGCCAATATGATCCAATAAAGCTATTCTTTGAGGAATCTACCTGCCTCGGAGTTTTGCTTGGTATGAGTCTATCACTTAGAACCCTGACAATTTCATCATGAGTAGACCAGTTTAAAATGAGTGCATACAACGTACCTACAATGCCATTTAAAGACGTATAAAGGTACAAGTGGTGGCTGGAACTATGTCAAGTCAGCTGATTTCTTACCTGCCATTCCAGAGGCAAATGGTAGAACAGAATAGAATAGAATTCTTTATTGGCCAAGTGTGATTGGACACACAAGGAATTTGCTTTGGTGCATACGCTCTCAGTATACATAAAAGAAAAGATACATTCGTCAAGAATCATAAGGTACAATACTTAAAGATAGTCATAGGGAAACAGTCAATATAAATCTTAAGGATACCATGTTTCCCTGAAAATAAGACCCTGTCTTATATTTTTTGTACCCTGAAATAAGTGCTTGGCCTTATTTTCAGGGAGGTCTTATTATTTCAGGATGCATGGAGGAAACCAGAGGAAATGGTGGGGACCGGCTGCACGTGTATTTAAATATTTTCAGGGAGGGCTTATTTTCAGGGAGGGCTTATTTTAATGCATGCACTCAAAAGCCCGATTGGGCTTATTATCAGGGGATGTCTTATTTTAGGGGAAAAAGGGTACCAGCAACAAGGTTACTGTCATACAGTCATAAGTGGGAGGAGATGGGTGATAGGAACGATGAGAAGATTAATAGTAATGCAGACTTAGTAACTACTTTGACAGTGTTGACTCACTCTCTCTCTCTCTCTCTCTCTCTCTCTCTCTCTCTCTCTCTCTCTCGGTGTGTGGGTGTGTTTCTTTCACCCAAATACTTGCCAGGTCTGTCCTTGCTAGAAGTTGTGGTGGTGCAGTAGTTAGAATGCGGTATTGCAGGCAAACTCTGCCCACAGTCAGGAGTTCGATCCTGACCGCTCAAGGTTGACTCAGCCTTCCATCCTTCTGAGGTGGGTAAAATGAGGACCCAGATTATTGGGGGGGGGGCGATGTGTTGATTCCGTAAACCGCTTGGAGAGAGAGCTGTAAAGCACTATGAAGTGGCCTATAAGTCCAAGTGCTTATTGCTTAACTTAACTTAACAGCGGAGTGTCTAACCGCTACGAAAATCAACAGAACGATCGCCACAAAAATAATGGCTCCCTGCAACCGAGTGTCTACATTGGTTTACAAAAGTTGAATCTTCTTTTTAAACATCCAAGAGATGATTGTACAAATACTGATACGCTACGGGGGAATTTATATCTGAAAAAAAAAATCCTCCAGCAAAGTGCCATTTATTTGGGGACAGAGGGTTGCTTGATCGACAATGGAGGATCATTTTCCTGCTTCTAAGCCGTTTCCTTGCAGGTCATCAGTGTTCTTTTTCCTTATTATGGCTGCAGGATTGTTTTCAGGAAATCCACAATAGAGATTGTTTTGGCAGAGAGCTTGATCTGCATGAATTAAGCTGCCCATGATGCTTAATTATCTCTGACAGATAATCACCTAATTTTGCTTTGCAAGTGACTTGTAGTCGGAGTGACAGCAGTGAGCACCAAGGCTGGTTCTGGGCACTTCTCATGCATGTCTTATTAAAAAAAAACAAAAAAAAACAAATAACCTCTAATTAGGATTTTGGCAATCGGGAAGAAAGAGTTGGGAGCAGGTAAATGCAGCTCTACAAAATCTGTACTTGATCCAAGAAGTTGGATTCCAGGATCGCCCTGAATTTGGAGAAGGGTGACACCTAAATCCTTCCTGCAGTCCAATGTGGATAGTATATGAAATGTGAAACGTGAATCGTTTCCGTTTGTTTAAGACTGTGGACCGTACAAAATCATCAAGCATTTCTCTTGTGGAATCTCTTACGAAACTAGTTTCATGGGATGACCTGAGGATGGATGAGAAGACAATGTTTCTCCACCTACTTTTTCATTATTCCTCATAAAAGGTAACGGTTCCCCCACACATGCATTCTAGTCATTCCCGACTCTAGGGGGCGGTGCTCATCTCCGTTTCAAAGCCGAAGAGCCAGCGCTGTCCAAAGACATCTCCGTGGTCATGTGGCCAGCATGACTAAATGCCAAAGGCGCACAGAACTCTGTTCCCTTCCCACCAAAGGTGGTCCCTATTTTTCTACTTGCATTTTTTTACATTCTTTCGAACTGCTAGGTTGGCAGAAGCTGGGACAAGTAACAGAGCTCACCCCATTATGCGGCACTAGGGATTTGAACTCAATGGCGGTCTTAAGTCGAGAACTCCCTGTACTTGAACACCAGTGGTGGTATTCAGCCGGTTCTATCTGGTTCAGGCGAACAGGTAGCAGTGGTGGTGGGAAACTCCGCCCACTCTCACGGACGTAATCACGTCCCATTTTTGATGCTCTGTGCATGCGTGGAAGCATTTGTTAACCGGTAGCGAAGGTAAGTAAATGCTACCCCTGTTGAACAGTCATTTCTGAGGCACTCTCCAATTCTCCGATTGTTAGAGGATATGAAAGACTTATCTCTGAGACCCTGAAATTGCTTTTTGTCAGAAGAGACAATATTGAATTAGGTGGACAGTGGCTTCATCTGAAATATAGGTGGTCCCTCGAGTCCCCCACAAGCAATTCAAAGCCTTTGGTTTTTTTCATTGAGACGTTTTGTAATGTTCAGCCCTGACACATCAAAGGAATGGTCCAAAGTTGTTTGCGTTTTGCACACCTGCCCGTCTCTAATACTTGGAGTCCCAAAGCAATCAGAATCCTCCACTCCTCTGCTCATAACAGAATACCTTATGCCACCAGGCTTGAAATTTTGGGCTTAGACAACTTAGAACTTTGCTAAGCGTAGTACATAAAATTATCTGCTACAACGTCCTACCTGTCAACGACTACTTCAGCTTCAATCACAACAATGCACGAACGCACAATAGATACAAAGTTAAGAGCCGAGGTGGCGCAGTGGTTAGGGTGGAGTACTGCAGCTACTTCAGCTGACTGCTAGTTCAGCAGGTCAGCGGATCAAATCTCACCGGCTCAAGGTTGACTCAGCCTTCCATCCTTCCGAGGTGGGTCAAATGAGGACCCAGATTGTAGGGGGAAAATATGCTATTTAGTATACTGTCTTTGGTGTAAGCCGCCCAGAGTCCTCGGAGAGTGGGCGGCATAAAAATATGAATAATAAATAAATAAATAAATAAATAAATAATAAACCACTCCAAACTCGATTGCAGAAAATACGATTTCAGCAACAGAGTGGTCAATGCCTGGAATGCACTACCTGACTCTGTGGTTTCATCCCCAAACCCCCAAAACTTAAATTGTCTACTGTCAACCTCACCCCATTCCTAAGAGGTCTGTAAGGGGCGTGCATAAGCGCACCAGCGTGCCTACCGTCCCTGTCCTAATGTCCCCTTTTATTCGTAACCATCTCATGTATTCACAATCACGTTTATACTTTTATCTGTAATTTTATCTATGCTTGACAAAATAAACAAAGAAAAATAAAATATAAATAAATAAAAACGATCATTCCATCATTTGCAACTCAGCCCGGCATTGCCCGGCTACGGAGAACTAATTCCTTACTTTAGAAAGTAGAAGCTTTAAAGGTAGGTCATTAGTCAGGAATAAGTAGTCACCGGCAGTCCTGGGGCTCAGCTGCATCAAGCTGTGGCAGAAAAATCCATGGGGGGGAGGGGATCCTTCCCTATGGAGACCAGCATCAAAATAAGGGTTTTGGGGGTGTTTTTTTTTTTGCAAACTGGAGCATCAGCTGCTTTTAATGAGATGATCACTATGCATAACCCTTCTCTCCCTGGTTGACAGTGCAGGTTCTTAAGGCTTTAGTTAAGAGTTTCCAGATGAAAATGTGGGTTTTTCAAAACCTGGATGACTGACGGATCGACGGAATGGTAGAATCCGCAATTTATTTATTTATTTTTATTTATTTTATGCGATTTACATGCCGCCCTATCTCCGAGGACTCAGGGCGGCTCACAACGGTAAAATGCATAATTCCTTATTAAAAACGTTATAAAATTAAAATCCAATTTAAAACAATTTAAAAATTCAATTTTATTTTATTTTTTTAAATTTGATTTATATGCCGCCCTTCTCCGGAGACTCAGGGCGGCTTACAGTGCATTAAGCAATAGCCTTCATACTTTTGTATATATTTATACAAAGTCAGCTTATTGCTCCCACAATCTGGGTCCTCATTTCACCTACTTTAGAAAGGATGGAAGGCTGAGTCAACCTTGAGCCTGGTGGGATTTGAACTTGCAGTAATTGCAAGCAGCTGATCTTAATAACAGTGAATTAGTCCACTGCGCCACCAGGACAATTAAATTGTGCTGCAGATCTTTGCTGCAGATCTTTGAGAGCCCAATTTTAAGGTTCAAAGCAACATGTGCAGATGTCTCATCCTGTCTACAGTAGTGGCCAAAATTTGTAGAAACCTTCTGGGAAAAGCGTATTTTCTAAAACTAGCTAATAACGTCACTTTTTTTTCTTTTTCTTTTGGAGTAGTGCCATAAAATGATATTATCAATGGAAAGATCATTTAATCAAGAATGTAACGCAACAACTTTTATGAAGGATTTGCTATTAGAATAGCAGTTACAGTAGAAAGAAGAAAAGTGAAACACATAGAAAAAGCGAGCTACACAAAAATGATCCCCATGTCAGTTAATACTTCATTGGGTAACCTTTAGCATGAATTATGGCCTTACAACGCCTTCCCACGGAGTGAACCAAGTCTTTTAGTTCTGCAGCTGTTATAATATGAAACCAAGATGACTTCTATTAACTGGGTTTTATTGCTGGATCGCTTCTGACTAACAAGTTTCTTTAGTTGGCTGCATAGATTTTCATTTGAGTTAAGGCCTGCCACATGGGAGCTGAGGATAGGGAGGGAGGGATTAGAGATAGCTAGAGTTTTCTAGCCAAAATAAAATACTTTCTTGTGGGAACCAAGGACATTCTCGCACCCGGCTGGAGGAAGAAGGAGGAATGTCGCCAGGCAACCAGAAACCACCTTGATTTGACCATGTGACTGATTGTTTGGAGTTGAGGGGGAAAGTTTACTTTTAATTAGGTAAAAACTGTGGGAACCTTAAGAGTCGGTTTTCACCAGATCTGTGCCAATATGATAGATCTAATAAAGCAATTCTTTGAGGAATTCATCTGCCTCGGTGTTTTGCTTTCTATGGGTATATTACTTAGAACCCTGACAAAGTGTTTTTCAAAAGGCAACTGGACTTTTTTTTTCCCCTTGAAGACGTTTCGCTTCTCATCCAAAAAGCTTCTTCAGTTCCAACTGAATGGTGGAGGATGAAAGGATTTATATTCCTTGCAGTCATCTGGTCATTGGCACTCTTTCTGAGAGTCATTGAGGCCACTTGGAGGTTTCACTGTGCCTTCAGAGTCACCTGCATAGTGCAAAAAGGTGTGGAACCTTCTTGGAACTGCTGAAAGGACTGTGTTGTAAACAGGAGGTATGTTAAGATGGAACAGCCCACTCTCAACAGAGGGGGAAGGATATAACACCACCTATCTCGAATAGAATAGAATAGAATAGAATAGAATAGAATAGAATAGAATAGAATAAACAGAGTTGGAAGGGACCTTGGAGGTCTTCTAGTCCAACCCCCTGCTTAGGCAGGAAACCCTACACCACTTCAGACAAATGGTTATCCAACATCTTCTTAAAAACTTCCAGTGTTGGAGCATTCACAACTTCTGGAGCTAAATTGTTCCACTAATTATTCTAACTGTCAGGAAATTCCTCCTTAGTTCTAAGCTGCTTCTCTCCTTGATTAGTTTCCACCCGTTGCTTCTTGTCCTGCCTTCAGGGGCTTTGGAGAATAGCTTGACTGCCTCTTCTTTGGGGCAGCCCCTGAGATATTGGAACACTGCTATCATGTCTCCCCTAGTCCTTCTCTTCATCAAACTAGACATACTCAGTTCCTGCAACCAGGATTATGGAATCAACTTCCCTTGGAACTCCGATTAGTGCCTGACCTTCGCACCTTCCGCCGTGAATTAAAAACTTGGTTGTTTAAATCCCTCGACCTGGACTGATAATGGGGTTTTAAGGGTTAATTTTAAATTTTTAAATTTTTAGATTTCATTTTATATTGTGGCTTTGTTTTATTGTTGTGAGCCGCCCTGAGTCCATTGTGAGATAGGGCGGCATATAAGCCGAATAAATAAATAAAATTAATTAATTAATTAATGAAAACAGATTAATCTCCAAGTAGTCTCAACGACTGTATACTTGCAGGAAAAACACTAGGAAGAACAAAAAAAAAGGGGGGGGGTTTTTTGCTAAGAATTGCACACCTGCAATGAGTTTACTAGAATACTTAAAAACCTTCGTTTCTTTCACTTGAAGTTATAATTAAGTAAATCAATGATTTTTTTTTAAAAAAAGGTTTTTCTGACTTTTTGTTGTCATCGTACTCATTAGATCTCCAGAAGGGACCTTTCTATTTACTTACAAACTGGAAAAATGAAACTTGAGAGCATTATTCTGTTAAGCAACCTCCCCCCACCCCCCTCTCTCGAGTGAAGTGTTATTCATTGAGTGAGCTATTTCCTGGAAATGATGGTTAATCTTGTTTGTAACATTTGCTTCATGTTACATAATTCACATTCCAAAAGCTATTTTGGACCATTGAAAAGACCAAAAAAAAACCCCAAAAAACACAAAGTTCTTCTCATTATTCATCAACCTAAGGGGAACAATTGACAGCGGAACACGTTAGAGGTTGTCATTTAGTCATGTTGTACGTTCCTCCTTTGCTTCCTACACTGCAGAAGAGATCTTGAGTGCTTTTTTAGCAAGCAGCTAAGAAGCCGCATGCCGATATAAAGATATAGAGCAGAAAACAGTGGGGCACTGGCAGTAACCTACCTGCCAGGGTTGCCTCCCACCACAAGGCAAACTCAAAAACATTATCAAGAGAAGACGGAGTGAAATTTTCAAGTGTTTGTAGAACGAGGTTACAAAACAACAAAACAAAACCCTTCTTTTTTTTTTTTAGAGGAAGAGTACTTTTGAGAAATTGCAAGACAAATTTCAGCAAGAGACGTTAACACAAATTATCCTGCTGGCCAAAGACCAAGCACTACATAGCTTAGGTCCGGGGTATCTGCAGGACCATCTCCTACCCGCCTCCCACCGTCCTGTCCGCTCACACAGGGCTGCCCTCCTCAGGGTACCGTCGACCAGACAATGCCGGCTGGCAACATCCAGGGGTAGAGCGTTCTCTGTGGGCACTCCTGCCCTCTGGAATGAGTTACCCACTAAGCTTCGGACGGTGCCTGACCTCCGCTCCCTTCCGTCGAGACCTAAAGACTTGGCTGTTTCAACAAACGGGTTGATGCTAATTCCTGAGTTTTATTATTGTCGCTGTTTTAAATTGGTTTTAATTACGTTTTCTTTTATTATTGTAGGCTTTTAACCTGTGTTCGCCGCCCTGAGTCCTTAGGGAGAAGGGCGGCATATAAATTTGTGTAAATAAATCAATAAATAAATGAGCACCATCTTTTCTAGATTACTGAATCCAACAATAACCAGGCACCTATTCCTCAAATCACATAAGCAGATCATTAAGACAATCATTGTATTTGGTTACGTATCTCTCTCTTTTCATCTGACACTTAGAATCACACCGCTTGGATTGCTAGGGATATGTGCAATTTTTTATTTTCTTTTTTGGTCTTTTAATGACCCCGTAATCCCTTACATTGGGGTGGCGTCGGGGCAACTGAATGGAGATGAGTGTTTACTGGCTGGATGCCCTTCCTGTCGCCAGTGCAGAGTTCGCAGCACAATTACTCATTGTGCCCAGAGAGAGAAATATCTGCCACTACCTAGGAACGAACTCACAGCTCCACCACTAGGCCACTGCAGCACTCAATTCAATCACCACTCAGTTCAATTCAAACGGTCAAACTGATTAGGGAAGTCTATCTCAGCAAGGGTGTTTATTTTGCAGCTTGGTCTGGTTTATGAGAGATGGTTGTTTGCTTTTTACTAAGGATGAGGTGCCTCTCCACTTGGCCTTTGGGAGAACATTTTCAAGCTCCAAAAAACCCAAGAAAGTTAAGCAGAGTTACTTCTAAGCAGTTTCTTTTATCCTCACCTATAGATAGAAATCTTGCCAAATTAAAGCAATGACTTACATCATTGAAGGGAAGAGCTGACTTGACCTTCTTCCTCCCAACCAAACTATCTAAAGTTCACTGTTTCTTGTTTCTCTGGAATGCAACACGTTTCTCACCCCTGGGAATCCAGACTACATTCCACCACAGATATGATGGAAAGTGCATTTAGAAGGCTACATAGTCATTCAGTGATAATATCTGGAGATGCCAGTCCAGAAACATCGAGGATTAAACACAAGGTGAGATGCTCATCAGAGATCTGATCAAGAGGACCTTCTTCTGCTCAGCTTGTCCTACTTGTTTCCTGCTCAGGAACTTGTTAATACCTAATTCAGATAACACCCCTAAATTGAGTTGTTCACTCAAAGTTTTGAGCTGGATCTGATCATTTCAAACTGATTTGGACTCTTAAAATCCATGGATGTGTGAAGGGTATCCTTATAGGTCCACATTCACTTGGACCCTCTCAGATGCCTTCAGTTTAAACAAATTAGATCAATCTCTGATTCATCCCATTGAATCGATTCCAACATTTGAATGGACGAGAACTTCACCGAATAAATGCAGATATCTGGATATTTACACATGCTTAAGAATGTGGTCTTTAACAAGATACAAAACAAACACCAAACACTTCTGTTCATGGAAGTCACCATTGTTTGCAGTGCTTGTTGACTTCCCTACCTTTGTTGACAATTGCTGTTCTAAAGACACAACTGATGTGGGCAGAATGGTAATATAGTCACAGAAGGACATGTGGGCGACACTGCATTTTTGGTCGATTCACACTGTTTGTGCGATGCGCTGAGAACATCTGTTGACCTGAAATATTTCTCAATGCTTTTCAATAACTACAAACTAAAACATGCCATTTTTTTCCGTATCACTACCTTTCTCAATTTGTATCCCTTTTTCTCATTCTGATCTGATTTGTTTCAATAATTCTCTCACTTAGAGATTTTTTTTCTCCCTCTCTCTGTCTCTCCTGGGAGCAAACAGGAGTTGAAAACAGTAAAAGCAGCTGAGAACTACACCGAGTTGTTCTAACCAACCACAGTCAGTCTTTCAAGTCTGAGAGCCATTTCTGTCCTTTTGTTCCAGGAATCTACAGATTCATACACATTTGCCTGGTCTCATAATTAGACCAAGGACTGGTGCATTGAAGGAAAAGCCTCTGTGACTCCATGGGCCATTTTTGTTATTAAAATAAGATCAACCCAAAAGTGATGCCCGTTTGGTACATTTTTTTTTCCATAAAGAGTTTGTCTTTTCCTGGAGAGGGGTGAACATCTGTCACTTAATTTGATAGTCCCGTATTATCCACCAGTGGCCTCTATGGTGTGTGTGTCTCTATGGTGTGTGTGTCCTTCTCTGTTTCAACCTCTCCTTGTAGAATAGAATAGAATAGAATAGAATAGAATAGAATAGAATAGAATAGAATAGAATAGAATAGAA
>WNWU01000065.1:209425-221811 GCA_012654045.1 Ptyas mucosa | reverse complement strand
AGCGGTGTTCTTTTTTTATGCAAAGTCATCTTATTGCCCCCACAATCCGGGTCCTCAATTTACCTACCTCGGAAGGATGGAAGGCTGAGTCAACCTTGAGCCTGGTGAGATTTGAACTCGCACTAATTGCAGGCAGCTGGCAGCTAAGTGCTCTATAACAGCACTTAGTCCGCTGCACCCCCAAGGTTATAAAGAGTCCTTCAGGAGAAGTCCTTCAGGATAATCACCCACCTTTATCTCCCTTGACACGCTGCCAAAGACCTAATTGGCAAAGCCCCACGGAATCCAGAATCAAACAGAGCTTCAGGCTTTAAGCTGAACCGAATGAACAAAAGTTGCTTCCTGCAAAGGCCCACGAGCCTTTGTTCCTCTTTTAAGTCTTATGGGAGGGGCCAATCATCTCCCAGCCCTACTCCCGAGTCGTCCCTTTTGTTTTAGCTGTTCTTGCCTTCTGGCAGCTCTGCGCATGTGCGCACTAGGAACAGGCTCCCTGCTCCTCTGCCTTGCTGGGGTCCGACTCTGGAGGCCCTGGAGGCAGCACGTAACCTCCCAGATGGCCCTTTCTCTGCCTCTGACAGGGGAGCCCTCATCCCAGCCTTTCCCAGACTCCAGGACTGGCCCATGGTCCTCCGCAGTCTCCTCACTGTCTGACTCTGCTGCCAGCTCCGCAGGCTGCTGGCAGACCACAACAGATATTAGCGTTGGCTGAGTTCTTTCTATTTTGCAACCACCATCCACTGTTGGAGATGGTGGAGTGGTGTGGTAGCCTAGAGATGGAGCTCTCACCTCACAATCAGGAGGCTGTGAGTTCGATCCTAGGTAGAGGCAGATATTTCTCTCTCTGGACACATTGAGAATAGATCTGTTGAGGGGAAAACCCTTCCGCATTGGCGACAGGAAGGGCATCTGGCCAATAAACACTCAGCTCCATTCAGTTGCCCAGACACCACCCCACAAGGGTTTATGGGGTTGTTAAACGAGGATGATGATGATCTGCTGTTGGAGATGGTATTTAGTTGCTGGCCAACTAACTCATTCTACACTTCCTTACAGTGACGTTAGCTGAGAGTTAGACTTTATGTAATCCTTCACTGCCAATTATAGTTTTGAAGTCCAGATTTGGTAGCTAAGTTACGTTCTACTACTATTCAATGTTTAGACTATTAAATCTAAGGAACTCTAATTAACTCATAATTTATTACAGCAATAAAGTCAGTGTTCTGGCTCGTTCTGTACTTTTCACTCACATATCAACACTGTCAAAATATCCAGAAAGAGTAGAGTTGCAATTCTGGAGAATAAATGCAATTCTGGGATGAACTGTTACGTTGTTGGTGTTTACTGAGCTTGGCTATTGTGTGCCACACATGAGTGATGTTACCTAGCTTGCAAAAAAGCAACTAAGCTCAAAGAACATCAAGATCAAGAACAGAGTTTCTATACTGGGCTCTAGATGGCAGAAGAGAAATACAGACACTTCTTAACTTTTGTTGCCTTCTAGTAGCTTTATTTCTTTGCAGTTCTAGATGGTACCTCTAACAAATAATAATTTTTTTTTCTTTTAACAACCCTTACATTGGACTAGAGTTGGGGCAACTGAATGCAGCTGAGCATTTCCTGGCTGGATGCCCTTCCTGATGCCTAAGGGGAGTTCGCAGCAGACAATTACTCATGGCGCCCAGAGAGGGAAATATCTGCCGTTACCTAGGATCGAACTCATAGCCTCCTGATTGTGAGGCTAGACAACACCTCTAGGCCACCACATCACTCAATTAAATAATAAATATGCAATATTTCCCCCCACCCACCACCCTCACTTAAAAATAACTATGATGTAAAAATGGATGTCTTATTTCAACACACAGTGTTGTGGGTACCAAGACACAAGGCATGACATGGACTTGATCAGAAATGTTCATAGTTGGTCCTGCCAACGATGAAGTTCTTTTCTGTTCAATCAGGATATCAGATGCCCCCCCCCCCACAAAAAAAGAAGAGGAACATCAATGTCTCCTCCTGGCCTGCCAGAGCAGGGGCTGAAGGATGTCAGACGCACGAGAGTTCCTTGGATCATTAAAAGCATTCCCAGCCAGCGAGAATATGGAAATTGGATCTCTTTGATTGTGACCTTATGGAGAAATGGGCCACAGAAACCTGAAGTTTTTTTAAAATTTGATTTATATGCCGCCCTTCTCCAGAGACTCAGGGCGGCTTACAATGTGTTAAGCAACAGCCTTCATACTTTTGTATATTTATACAAAGTCATCTTATTGCCCCCATAATCCGGGTCCTCATTTTACCTACCTTAGGAAGGCTGGAAGGCTGAGTCAACCTTGAGCCTGGTGGGATTTGAACTTGCAGTAATTGCAGGCAGCAGATGTAAGTGGATGTTAATCACTGCCTTAGTCTACTGAGCCACCAGGGCTCCTTAACAGCAAGTTAACACCAACACACCTTAATGATGAGTCGAATGCTATTTGCAAGGTTACATTGTCCTTTGGCCTTTCGCGTGACAATCTCCGACTGACAAAATTTGGGCCTGCTCGTTTAAGGTGCCTGCTGTGCCAGGGTCGAACAGGAGATGGCGATCGTGCTATTAAAAAAAAAAGGTGAGATTTCGCAGGCTCGGCTAAAGAAGAAGAAGAAAAAAAGAATAGATTTAAAAAAGGGATATACGTTTTTTTTAAAAAATAAAATAAATATATTTCTTTTCAATCGAGGCATTGTTTAAAAGCTTCAAGGTCATTCTTTTTCTGCTTTACGGAATGCGAGACATCTCCTGATGGGGAAGCATAGCTCAAGTGCAATGTTTGTATGTGTTTTCCCCCATCGGCTTGTTAATTCCAACAGTCCATTTCTGGGGTTTCTTTTGTTTTATTCCGGAAAACAGCGAGTGGAAAAAGAGAATAGGACACATACATTATTGTGCTTTCTTATCTACGCTAGATTCCACGTGTACTATCTTTAGAATCTTAAGTACTTTATTTTGTTTTTATTTAATTAATTTATTAATTAATAAATAAATTAATTAATAAATTAATTTGCCCTTTGCTACTTTTAGAAATAACTCAAGCCTGCTAACGTATCTAATGCATGATGCATATCTAATGCCTCCTATTGTCCCCACAACAACAGCAACCAACCTCAATTGGGATGAGAGAGAGTGAGTAGCCCAAGGCCACCCAGCTGATTTTCATGGCTAACACAGGACTAGAACTCACCATCTCCTGGTGATTGGTCCAAGTCACGCAGTAGCTGTTGTGGCTCCGACTTCCGAGCCCCTCTTATCGGAGGAGGAAGGCTCCGAACATGAAGGAGAGGAGTTGGTCAGTCCTCCCTCTCCAGGACCCTCCTCTCTGGCAATGCGTCAGGTGTCTGCCGAAGGAGAAGAGATTGGCCAGGAGCCAGGTGTCTCCGATCAGTCGGATAGTGACGACGGAGATAAGTTGTGGCTGGATCCACACCAGCGTCGGCAAGACAAACGTACACAGCAGAAGAGGAGGCGTGCCAGAGATTAAGCTGAGTCACTGGACCACACCCCACAGGCTATATAAGGGAGTGTGGTGGCTAGTCAGACTCTGTGATGGACAAAGCTGAAACTTCTGGCAAGTCACTCTGGAAAACAATGCCTAAATCTGCTGTGGATTTAATTCATGAACTGGACTGTTTAAACTGTGTGTATTTTGTTTGTGTTATCTGGTGGAGGAACAACTCCTCCTTCTTGGAGTAAAGTTCTTGGCAGGCAGCTACAGAGTTGCTGCCAAGTTTCTGATAACTGACATTGGGTGTTTGAAAAGTTATTTAACCCCTGGCTGGCTGTTTGGGTGCATGTGTGAGACAGGGACAGAACACTGGCTTTCATGTCTAAGCTGGAACTAGAAATCACCATCTCCTGTCATTGGACCAAGTCTCCCAGTCAACTTTCATGGCTAACACAGGACTAGAACTCACCATCTCCTGGTGATTGGCCCAAGTCACCCAGCTAACTTTCATGCCTAAGGTGGGACTAGAACTCACCCTCTCCTACTTTCTAACCCTACCAGAATCAAACCGGGTATTGCCTGGGTTGAGGCTTTGTCTCACTAAGGTGCGCTACTACGCACTAGGGTCCACCGAAGAGTCCATAAAAATGAAGAATCCACATTATTATGACTTAAGTGGCAGCTTTTAGAAAGCAAGGCCAATTGGAAGAACGTGCTGTACTGAATGCACAGGTGGTGGTGGACTTCAAGAGATACAATCCAATGTGCTAATTTTCTCCAACCCGCACTTCAAGAAGAAGCTGATGGGTGCCCGTGTAAAGCTATGTTTGAGCACCACGCAATGCATAAGTGCACATTAACAACAGTTCCGAAGAATAAACCACCACTTTTTATCTAGCTCTCGATGAGATTCCACCAATCTATTCAAGGTCATTGTGAGAAGGAGTTTGTTTCTAGGAGACCGAATGCTCCTGGATCCTACAGTGCTTGTTTTTTAAACCGAGGAGTCTGCTTTACCTTGTGAAGGTCATAAATATGACCTTGACTAGAGGCAACCCATTCAGTGCATTTTCTTGTTTTCCTGGTTGATTGCTGACACACGTGCCTGCAGAGAAGAGACGAATGGAAGTCTTTCCCCATGCTTTTGTTTTCAATCCATGCTGTTGTTTTGGGTGGAAAAACCAACACAGCATGATCATAACAGCAAGAAACCCAATAATGATAGAAGAACAGAGTTGGAAGGGACTTTGGAGGACTTCTAATCCAACACCCCCCCCCCCCGTTCAACCCTATATCGTTTCAGACAAATGATAGCCCAATCTCTTCTTAAAAACCTCCACAACTTCTGAAGGCAAGCCATTGCATTGGTTAATTGTTCTCACTGTTAAGATGTTTCTCCTTAATTCCAGGTTGCTTCTCTCCTTGATTGTGTCAGCCTTTCAAGCCTGCCATAGAGAGGAGGAGATGAGGCTTGAACGTTTACCTACTTATTCTTTTTGTAGATCGTGTTGCTTGGAGATGGGATGGGAGGGGGGAATTCCTGGGGTTGGAGGCAGGAGCTGAGAAGATTGAGCTGGAAGATGGCCAATAAGAAGTTGAGGCTTGGGGGAACGGAAGGGGAAGGTTTTGGGGTCAGATGGTTAGTATTGGCTACGACGAAGTTGGGACCAGATCTGTCATTCTCAATAAATGAAATATTTCAGCAAAGACTAATTGCTTGGGAGTGCAATTTATTGGAGATGACATCGGAACCTGACAGATTGGTTTCCACCATTGTTTCTTGTCCTGCCTTCAGGTTGACCCCCTCTTCTTAGTGGCAGCCCCTTAGACATCCTACTAGGGTCTCCTGCTTGAGCAGGGAGTTGGCCCAGGGGTGAAATCCAGCAGGTTCTGACAAGTTCTGGAGAACCGGTAGCAGAAATTTTGAGTAGTTCAGAGAACCGGCAAATACCACCTCTGGCTGGCCCCAGAGTGGGGTGGGAATGGAGATTTTGCAATATCCTTCCCTTGGAGTGGGGTAGGAATGGAGATTTTGCAGTATTCTTCCCCTGCCATGCCCACCAAGCCATGCCCACAGAACCGGTAGTAAAAAAATTTGAATTTCACCACTGAGTTAGCCTATAGGACCTCCAAAGTCTCTTCCAACAATGATGATGATGATGGTCTGAAGGACCTAGAAGGTTGGTCTGCTTATCCAGTATTGACTATAGTGATTGGTCAGGAATTTCGGCAAGAATTTTCCAGAATTATGGAAGATTCAGCTGGACACCTTGGCCATGGAAAACTGGTACATGTAGTTCTCTACTTACGATCGTATAATGACAATTCAGAGTTGTGATGGCCTCGGTGACTCACAACTCATCCTCAACATTACAAGTGTTGTACTCTCTGCACAGCCACACGAGAGGGTTTCCGATGCTTAGCGACTGGCTCACACTTACCACAGTTCAGGGGAGAAATCCAAAATTTTTCCCTACCGGTTCTGTGGCCGTGGCTTGGTGGGCATGGCAGGGGAAAGATATTGCAAAATCTCCATTCCCACCTCACTCTGGGGCCAGCCAGAGGTGGTATTTGCCGGTTCTCCGAAACTACTCAAAATTTCTACTACCGGTTCTTCAGAACCTGTTAGAACCTGCTGGATTTCACCCCTGCCACAGTGTTTTGTGGACCCCGTGATGATCATAATTTGTGACCTTCCCACCCGGCAAGGAAACTCAGTTGTGGGAAGCTGTTTTTGCTTAACAAACAACCGTATGACTGACTTTTACTGATCACAGTAAAAATGGTCCTAAAATCAGTCCAATCTCAGTCATGGTCGTACGTCGGGGACTATCAGTATTCAGTCCCTGAACAACCAGCCTTCTTGAGAGACAGTGCTCTTTGGAAATTCACCTTTGAGAAAAGTTCAGAGTAACTTTCTCATAATTTAGTATTGGTCATTTATATACGTTCTAGGAATTCTGATAGGCGGGGGAGGGGGGAAAAAGGATGTTGAGATGTTTTAAAAGGATATTGAATGGGCAAAGCTGTCAGCTTTGATATATACATGGATGCATTTCATACCCTGGTTGCTTCGGCTAGCCATGATCTCTGAAACATTTTCTATTAAAAACTCTGTATTTGTGGGTCCGTAGGAGTAATTGTCTCATCCCCTCCTTCCAAGAAGGCATGAAACCTGAATGCAGCTTGTGTGTTTCTGTAAAGGTACCTCTCTAATGGAGAAATATAGCAAGAGCAGCCAGCGAAAGTAATTTGTCATGATACAGGATAATAAATCTATTTTCCTCCTCCGGAGTTCCCCGAGGTTTTAGGACTGAGTTATCTTAATGTTACAAAAAAAGTTGGAATTGTTATATGATATTGAAGAAAACCTCACCACAAAAGTTCATGAAAAAGGAAGAATCGATAGAGGCACGCTGGAGTCCTCTGGGGGAAAGAAGGCTGTGTGTATCTGAGAGAGAGAGAGAGAGAGAGAGAGAGAGAGAGAGAGAGAGAGAGAGAGAGAGTGGGAGAGGGAAAGAGAGGGAGGGAGGGAGAGGGAGAAAGAGAGAGAGACAGAGAGAGAGTGAGAAGGGGAGAGAGAGGGAAGGAGGGAGGGGGAGAGACAGAGAGAGACAGAGAGAGAGGGGGGAGAGAGACAGAGAGACAGAAGGAGAGAGACAGGGAGAGAGAGGGGGAGAGAGAGGGAGAGACACACAGAGAGAGAGATGGAGAGAGAGAGGGAGAGGAAGAGAGAGGGGGAGGAGAAAGAGGGAGACAGAGAGAGGGGGAGGGAGAGAGAGGAAGAGGGAGAGAGAGGGAGGGGAGAGACAGAGAGAGGGGGAGAGAGACAGAGAGACAGAAGGAGAGGGAACTAGAGAGAGAGAGAGGGAGAGACAGAGAGACAGAAAGAGAGAGACAGAGAGAGAGGGAGGGAGGGAGGGAGGGAGGGAGGGAGGGAGAGAGGTGTTTTATTGTTTTTTAGCTGGCAATTTCATTAACATTTCTACATATTATTTATTTTTTTAAAAAAAGCCACCAATGTTGAATACTGGAGAAATCCAGTTTATCCAGCAGTTATTCCCTTCCCATCTCTTTCCTGCTTTCGATGTCTTTGTTTTTCCTGGTATACTGCTAAACCAGATATACCTTAGCTTAGAGTCTTAGACCAGTGATGGTAAACATTTTGGACTCTATGTGTCAAAAATTCAGAAAATGCCTGACTTGACTCTGCTGGCATCTCTCTCCCTCCCTCCCTCCCTCCCTCTCTCTCCAATATCTGATCCAATACCTCAGGGCTGCCACAAAGAAAAGGTGCTCAACCTCTTCTCCAAAGCACCTGAAAGCAGGACAAGAAGCAATGGATGGAAACTAATCAAGGAGAGAAGCAACTTAGAACTAAGGAGAAATTTCCTGACAGTTAGAATAGCTTGTCTCCAGACGTTCTGGGTGCTCCAACACTGGACGTTTTCAAGGGGAGGCGTTGTTTGTCTGAATGCATAGGGGTTTCTGCCTGAGAAGAGGGTTGGACTAGAAGACCTCCAAGGTCCCTTCCAAGTCAGGTATTCTATTACCACCTTAGGCAAACCTCAAATAGCTCTGCACATATGCTATTCTTACCAGAACAAGAGATGCAAAGCCAGCCTGTGTTTAAGCTGCAACAATACTTGGTGCAATGATTTGAATGTTGGTGATACCGATAATCAGAAGCTGCGAAGATTGGCGCTTGGTACAATAAGGGCCACAAAGGGATGCGGTGGCTTAGTGGCTAAGATGCTGAGCTTGTCGATCGAAAGGTCGGCAGTTCGGCGGTTCGAATCCCTAGTGCCGCGTAATGGGGTGAGCTCCCGTTCCTTGTCCCAACTTCTGCCAACCTAGCAGTTCGAAAGCCCGTAAGAAATGCGAGTAGAAAAATAGGGGCCACCTTTGGTGGGAAGGTAACAGCGTTCCGTGCGCCTTTGGCGTTGAGTCATGCAGGCCACATGACCACGGAGATGTCTTCGGACAGCGCTGGCTCTTCGGCTTTGAAACGGAGATGAGTACCGCCCCCCTAGAGTTGGGAACGACTAGCACATATGTGCGAGGGGAACCTTTATCTTTTACAATAAGTGCATCACCACATTGGAGGACCTGCCCAAATGATGATGTGGCTCACGTCCTTTGTGTGATGTCACCGTCACACAACTGGGGCTGTTACTTGCCCGCTTGTGCCCTCTTGCTCTCAGTGGACCCACATGGCAGAGTGTCAACTTGGGCAACTCCGTTTTGAGAATTGTCACCTGTTATGTTTTCTCACTTGGATTAACTTCTGGAATGTTTCCTACACCCAGCCTACATTTTGAGCTGTCATCTTGAATGCATTTGATGAATTCTCTCCAAGATTAGAGGTAATATTTATAGGTGTTAATTTCCCCTGTTTTCTCTTCTTGGTGCTGCAGCTTTGATAGGGTCCTTCAACTTTTTAAGTATCTTGCATTTAATAATTCTCTCTCTCCCCCCTCCCTCCCTCCCCCTCCCCCTCTCTTTCTCTCTCTCTCTCCCCCCCCCTCCTCAAAACATATACACACTCTTCTACCATCCCTGAAATACCCAAGAGATAGCCAAATCTAATAAATTAATCTTGACTCCCAGAAACAAGATTATAAAGGCACAGTTTGACAGCTCAGGCATAAATCTTTTATTTAAAATAGGAAAATAAGGCCATTCCAACACAATCAGATGAGAAGACAGATTTAGATAGAAAACAAGCTGCGATGTGCTATAGGTACATAAATTGGTTAGGCACACTTGATATGTTAAAAAAAAAGAGAGAGAGACAGAGTGCAGCAGCAAAAAAATATGCATATCGTTGAATTTTTGCATAGGGTCCGAGAGAGGTGTGGGGGGGGGAGGGAGGGAGAGGGAGAGAGGGAGGGAGGGAGGGATATACTATAACTTTTCACAAAGGTAAGTTTTCTTGATATCCAGAAGACATCTCTGCTTGAGAATCAAGGTCAAAGAACAATTGTTTTCCTTATGGAATTATTTTTTAAAAACTGACAACTAGGAATACCAGATCAATTTGATTCCATACTGCTTTGTGTTTTAGCCCTGAGATCTGCCACACACGTTGTTTGTTATTGTTTTCCCAGGTCCTTCTGAATCGATGAGGACTAGAAAGCCTTTTAAAATCTTCTGATAATCCTATGCCTAGGGTTCACCAAATTCCCTCAACACTTGCCTGTAATTTATGGTCCTTAAAAGTACCATTACAGAGATAAAGGCAGCATTACTGGAGGTCTCCTGGAGTAATAAATAGCGATCAGAGGAAAGGTGACAGATGATTTACTGCCAGGTTTGAGAAAGAGATCTGTTGAATGAAAGGTGAGTTTCTGATTGACATTTTTGGACCAATACAGCTTCATTGGGGTCATGAAGATTTATACTGTGAGGCCACCTCAGCCTATCAAGAATTCTCCTGTGAGCAGAAGTTGTTAAATTGCATCATATGAAAACACCCATCATTTTAGGATATAGCCATCATTCTTGGCTACGCTACTCATTGCTGAATGGACCAAAAGAAAATTCTGTTTCTAGATATTGCTTTGCTACTGTGGTTGCCAATGACCAATTGTTCCATGAATGTTGCAACTAAAAAGGGTTAAATTGGTCCTTCCTTCCTTCCTTCCTTCCTTCCTTCCTTCCTTCCTTCCTTCCTTCCTTCCTCCTTCCGTCTTCTTCCTTCCAGCCTTCCTTCCTTCTCTCCCTCCCTCCTTCCTTCCATCGTCCCTCTCTTCCTCCTGTTTCCATTTCCCTCTATCCCTTCTTTCCTTCTTTCCTTCCCTCTCATCCTTCCTCCCTCCTTCCCTCCTTCCTTCCCTCCCTCCTTCCTTCCTTCCATCTTCTGCCTTCCATCCCTCCCTCCCTCCTCCCTCTCATCTTCTTCCTTCCTTGCTTCTTCCCTCTCTTCCTCCTATTTCCATCTCCCTCTGTACCTTCTTTCCTTCCCTCTCATCCTTCCTCCTTCTCTCCTTCCTTTCTTCCCTCCCTCCTTCCATCTTCTTCCTTCCTTTCTTCCCTCCCTCCTCTCTCCCTTCCATCTTCATCCTTCCTTCCTTCCCTTCCTCCCTCCCTCCTCCCTCCTCCCTCCTTCCTTCTTCCTTCTTCCCTCTCTTCCTCCCATTTCCATCTCCCTCTCCATCCCTTCTTTCCTTCCCTCTCATCCTCCCTCCCTCCCTCCTTCCCTCCTTCCTTTCTTCCCTCCCTCCTTCCATCTTCTTCCTTCCTTCCTTCTTTCCTCCCACCTACTTCCTTCCTTCCTTCCTTCCTTCCTTCCTTCCTTCCTTCCTTCCTTCCTTCCTTCCTTTCCTTCTTCCAGTTTTTTTCCCTATCATCAGGAAAGACATGTCACATGAACAACTAACTACTTTGGGTTCACTGGAAGTTGCCATATAACAAATTAATAGTGGTTAAAGGCACCAGACTGGAGACGGTGAGTTCTACTCTTGCCTTAGGCTTAAAGCAGGGGTGAAATCCTCCCGGTTTGCACCGGATCGGGCGATCTGGTAGTGATCGTGGCGGCTGGTTCGGCGATCCAGTAGCAATGGCGTTACTTCCTGGTTTTAACCAGGAAGTAATGTGTTCATTACCTTCTGTGCAAGCACAGAAGATCTGTGCACGCATGTAACTTCCGAACCGCTAAGGAAGATAAGTAGATGTCATCGCTGGCTCAAAGCCAACTGGATAACCTTGGGCCAGTCATTCTTTCTCAGCTCCGGGAAGAAGACAATGGCAACTCACTTCTGAAATCTTGCCAAGAAAAGTGACTCGTCTGGACAGACACCAGAAGTCAAGAGCGGCTAATAAAAAGGAAATTACAAGTTAGGCAAAGTGAATTCCACTATAAATCTTTATTCTGTTGTTGTTCTGAGATCTTCATATTATTTGTTTCTAAAAAACATTGGGATTTATCTGAGTCATTGATTCCTGAAATATAACATCTTTAGAAAGATGTTTCTCACCTTGAAGATATTCCACTTTAAGGTCAGATCTCTCTGTCTCAGTGTGTATGTGCGCAAAAGTCTCACCTTTTGCAACTATAAATCTGCCAGCCGTCTTATTTTCTCTTTTCAGAGTGTTCATTTCTCTAGGCAGAGAAAATGTAACTAAAACAAAACAGGTGCCCTCCCTTCCCCCAATCCTCAACACAAATCAAAGGTAAACTAAAACATTACAGAAGATAAATTACTGCTGAAGATCCAGCTGGAATGAAACATGATTTATCTAAAGAGGCGAATTCAGAATGTTTCCTTTTCTGTCCAAGAGGGGAAAAAAATGTTTGCAATGCATTATGCACAGATGCTTTCTCCAAGTTCAGGTTTCCTGCGGTCTGTGGCTCTTACTCGTCAGTAATTATGTGGAAATTGCCGTCATAAACTACCTAACTTTGCCCAGATTGTGCACACCAATCTTCTCCAACTGGGGGCCTCTAGGAAACTCTGGATTCCCTCCTGCTCAAAACATCTGGAGAACCCCAGCTTATTTTTGAATTTTATGTTTTGAATTTATTTCCGTATCACCCAGAGAACTTCAGTGAGTGGATATAAGAAAGTCTGATGATTAACCACTGAACGAACGGGCATAAATAGAATGCATTTTTTCCCATAATGCCATGCTGGGTAAGGAAACTTGTTTGTCCATTGGAAAACCAAACTCAAAGGGGTGCTATATAGAACAATAGAATAACAGAGTTGGAAGGGACCTTGGAGGTCTTCTAGTCCAACCCCCTGCTTAGACAGGAAACCCTACACCACTTCAGACATATGGTTATCCAACATCTTCTTAAAATCTTCCAGTGTTGGAGCATTCACAACTTCTGGAGGCAAGTTGTTCCACTGATTAGAATAGAATAGAATAGAATAGAATAGAATAGAATAGAATAGAATA
>WNWU01000065.1:120989-144362 GCA_012654045.1 Ptyas mucosa | reverse complement strand
AATCTCATGGTGGGATCCATGAAATTAATAGTTGGGACACTAATAAAACAAGACTGGATGACTTGATTGTTCTATCTGCCCAAGACAGGAGATGGTCTTTTCTGCTGTTTTGATAACCCCCCAATCTCATCATTAATTTATTTGTTGTCTCATACATCAAGACACTTTTCTTTTTTTGCTTTTGTTTGTCTTCCTTGCTTTCATTCTCCCTTTTTCTCTTGGGTTTTTGAATGAAGCGAATGAAGAAGACGGAGAATTTGAAGCAATCCCACTCTTAGCAAAATGAAAGAGCAGCTGCTACCAAGCATGACGACTACCCATGGCTTCGTAGGGCTTGGGCAGGTGATTTGTCTTGCACCTCCTGAAAATGAGTTTACTTTAGAGATCAATGCTAGAGGAACATTGTTGACTCAGGAAACAAGGAGAAAATATTCCTATAACTTGTCAATTGGAGTATGTGTTCTGCTCAAAATCCAGAAGATTCTGGATAGAGAATCCTACAGAGACCTGGAAAGACATATTTTATATTCTCTATGCGCATCCTTCCTTTTTACTTTACATGCCCTCAAGCGTTTGGCAATTACTGATCAAAGCACACTGTATGTGAACATGATGTAGAGCAGTGATGGCTAACCTTTTTGCCATTGCGTGCCAAAAGCTGGGGGAATGCGAGGTGGTAGCGTGTGTGCATGCCCACACTTATGATTCCATGTGCCCTGCCCCCCCATGCATGCGTGTGTGACACCTCCCCCCAATGTTCCCCCACTTTTGGCATGTGATGACCTGGTAGGCCCGTTTTTTGCCCTCCCCAGGCTCCAGAGGCTTTCTAGGAGCCTGGGGAGGGCAAAAACAGCCTTCCCCACCTCCCCAGAGGCCCTCCGGAGGCCGGAAACAGCCCATTTGCTGACTTCCATTGGGCCCAGAAGGCTCAAAAATCAGCTGGCCAGCACGCGCATGCGTGCTAGAGCTGAGCTAGGGCAACGCTCACATGCCCACCAATATGGTTCTGTGTGCCACCTGTGGCACACGCCCCATAGGTTCGCCATCATGGATGTAGAGAGTTGGGTTTGAATGTCTTCAAAGTGGTTGAATTAGCTGACTTCATTCTCCCTCAATCGGGTGCTTTCCAGATGTATTTTCTTGTGTCTATTATTTCACACCTGTTTGGCCAACAGCTAATCACTGTTGTGGTCCAATACATCTGAAGGTCATCAAGTTACAGAAGACTGGTTAATCACAAGAGTAGTTAAGCTGCAACCCTATGGCCATAGGTAGCCATTTCTGATTTCAAGAAACCTGCGCAATAAAGTTTAAAAAGAAAAATCATACACTTAGATATTTTCTTTACAGTAGGACCAGTGGTGGGATTCAAATAATTTAACAACTGGTTCTCCACCCTAATGACCAGCTGCGTAGGTGTGGCTCGGTGGTCATGTGACCATGTGGGTGTGGCCAATTCAATGTCACTCATGTCGATGGGCGCTTTGCCTTAGGTGTTACAATGTAATAAGGGTTAACCAGAGAGGCAGTTTCTGTAAGCAGGGCAATAAAGATTAGGCTAGAAACAACACCAGAATGTTTCCTTCTACCTCTTTACAAGATTAGCCCTGTAAAGTGGAAAAAAACAAAATAAGATTTCTTCCGAACTGTTTAGAAAGTTAACAACCGGTTGTCCCGAATAGGTGTGAACTGGCTGAATCCCACCACTGAGTAGGACCAAGCTATTTATGATCCATACAGGAAATCTAACTGCAGGCCATTCTGCTGCCTGCCGGCTGCCTGCAATTTGGCAGTTCGAATCTCACCAGGCTCAAGATTGACTCAGCCTTCCACCCTTCCAAGGTTGATAAAATGAGGAGCCAGATTGTTGGGGGCAATCGGCTCTGGGGCAGCCCCTGAGATATTGGAACACTGCTATCATGTCACCTCTAGTCCTTCTTTTCATTAAGCTAGACATATCCAGTTCCTGCAACACTTCTTCCTATGTTTTAGCCTCCAGTCCCCTAATCATCTTTGACCTAATCCATTTGGGTTGATATTTGCTATTTTAGTTGCTAAGAACTGGGAAAAATAATTGGAAATGTATGCTTATCTCATTACTTATACAGTGACACAAAATGGCGCTAAGAACTCATACACAGCAGATATAAAAGCATGCCAAGGCAATCTTTTGGTTTTCTGTTTTTTAGGGCCGTAAACCAACAAGAATACCGTATGTATGTGTGTGTAAGAGACAAAAAGATGAATTGGAAGGAAGAAAGGCTAAAGAAAATCCACGTACACTCCCAATTCCGAAGCTAATTTTAGCACTTCTCCAAATTGAGCCGGCAATAAGGTGAAATGGAAGATAGGTCATCGCAAATCCGCAGAACAATAAAATCATTACACAGGAGAAATTTACTCATCTGTATGCACAAGACCTGAGTGGAAAACACTTTACTTACCTCTCCAAGTCTGTTTCCTGAATTATCTCAATAAATGTGTACTACCTCTCTCTCTGCTTCTACTCTTAGCATGCTCCCCATTGATTGGTGTCTCAGAGCCATAAACAAGTCAATATTAACACCCAGTGGTTGACAAAAGCAAATTGGTTCGTTTAAGCAATTGGTGGTTCTCCAAATTTTGCACCAGTAGACTGATTTTTAACATACATCGTCTGCTCTCTTTCAGAGCAAGTCACGGTTGCCAGTTTCCACTTTCTCTTGGCCATGACGTCTCTCCTAATCAACCTCTCTCTCCTTTCCCAACACATACAGTACGGTATATTGTTGCATGTCTTTGTGCCCGTGTGTGTTGTCTATCTCATTTCTATACAACTATCCCATTTCCACCCAGGAACGCCATTTAAAAAAAACAACAACCCTACAGATGACAATATAATAAAAAAAATTCTGGAATGTGCAGAAATGGATAGGTTAACTCTAAAAATCAAAGGAAAAGAAGACTCGGAATATTTTATAACATGGGAACTATTCTACAAATGGTTAATTGACAGATACTGTGGTTAGAGGAGCAGATTTATGTGAAATATGGACTACATGAGAAAGATTTTTTTTTAATTTGATTTATATGCCGCCCTTCTCCGGAGACTCAGGGCAGCTTACAATGTGCTAAGCAATAGCCTTCATACTTTTGTATATTTATACAAAGTCAGCGTATTGCCCCCACAAACTGGGTCCTCAATTTACCTACCTTAGAAAGGATGGAAGGCTGAGTCAACCTTGAGCCTTGGTGAGATTCGAACCTGCAATAATTGCAGGCAGCTGATGTTAATAACAGGGCTTTAGACCACTGTACTATCCAAGGCTCTTGG
Organism: Ptyas mucosa; assembly: GCA_012654045.1. NCBI lineage: Eukaryota > Metazoa > Chordata > Lepidosauria > Squamata > Colubridae > Ptyas > Ptyas mucosa. Next base: position 141,049 of record WNWU01000065.1, on the reverse strand, counting down.
ATCAAAGATAAACTGATGAGTAAATATTTTGATGGTTATATATCCTGTTTCCCCGAAAATAAGACCCAACTGGAAAATAAGTCCTAGCATGATTTTTCAGGATGCTCGAAATATAAACCCTGTCCCCCAAAATAAGCCCCAGTTAAGATTGTCACACCAGATGGATGCATTTAGTACCACATTTCCCCCCCAAAATAAGACCTAACCAAAAAATAAGTCCTAATTTGCTCCTCTTTTGGAGCAAAAATCAATACAAGATCCAATCTTATTTGTGGGGAAACATGGTAATCGATTCTATAATGGAAAATAGTATACTTTTCAATAATGATTGATATTATCGCATATATGTTTATATGTATATGATTATAATGATTATGATGTTTATATGTTAATACTTTGGACACCTAGAAAACACACTGTTCAACATAGAAATGGAATATGTTATACAAAACAATAAAAGAAATATTAATGTGGGGGGGGGGGAAACTCTTTGAAAATCTAAGGATGTCCCAGGTCATTCCATCTATCTTCAGGATCAAGAAAGGAAACAATCACAATCTGACCAATTTATCTCCTTACTAATTCACTTTGAGGTTACAGCTGCAAATTATCCAGGAACGTATTCTGTCACACTCAGCTTCTACTCTATGTGATGCCAAATGGAGTTGTGTAATCTAAGGAAGTAGGGGTTTATAGGAGTATTTTATCTTAGAGTTTTTGCAACTTAAGTAGGTTGGTCTAATCCTAATGGAGTAGTCCAAAAAGTACCTGTCTGAGGAAGGATAACCTCAAAAAATTCTTGTTCAGCTTTCTCAAAAACGTTTTGGACCCAAGGTTCTAAGCCATCCCTAGAATATATAAACGTTGTTGTTGTTGTTAGTTGCAAAGTCATGTCTGGCCCATCGTGACCCTATGGACAACATTCCTCCAGGCCTTCCTGTCCTCTACCATCCCCGGGAGTCCATTTAAGCTCATGCTGACTGCTTCAGTGACTCCATCCAGCCAGCTTGTTCTCTGCTGTCCCCTTCTTCTTTTGCCCTCAGTTTTTCCCAGCATTAGGTTCTTCTCCAGTGAGTCCTTCCTTCTCATTAGGTGGCCAAAGTATTTGAGTTTCATTTTCAGGATCTGGCCTTCTAAAGAGCAGTCAGGGTTGATCTCCTCTAGGACTGATCTCTTTGATGGCCTTGCAGTCCAAGGGACTCACAGGAGTCTTCTCCAGCACCATAGTTCAAAGGCCTCAATTCTTTGGTGTTCAGCCTTTTTTATGGTCCAACTTTCACAGCCATACAATGCAACTGGAAAAACCATATAAACATATATAATGTTTAACCACTGATTGGGTAGAACATGTTTTTGATGTTTACTCTAAGTATTTTCTTGTTTTGAGTACCAGGTTTGTTTCATGGACACCTGTGAAATGTGGTGTTGGAGGTGACTATTATGTATCCCATGGTCTTCAAAAATAATAAAGTAGTCCTAGATTGATCTTCATATCACTTGAAGCCAAGATCACCAAACAGAAGCTGTCATACTTTGGTCATGTTATGAGAGGTGACTCACTCGAAAAGTCAATCATGCTAGGAGTGATCAGTGGAAAAAGGAGAAGGGGCTGTCTTAGTAGCCACTGGCTGGACACTGTGAAGGATGACACCGGGATGACCATGGAAGATCTGAAGGAAGCAGGGTGAGATAGAGGGTCATGGAGAAAGCTGATCCATTGAGTGGCTGAGGATCGGACACAACTGAATGGCTGACATTTGTCTCATCAAAAGATATGGATATTGCTGATAATACTTGGATGTTACTGATTTCATAGACCCTAAAGGCACTTATGAAATTCCTTCATATGTTAACCAAATTCATTGAGACATTAATTTAACACTGGGCAGATTGTACTGTATCCATACAATTGATAGATATCAAAATGTAGATCAGCTTGTATGCTCAAAATACATTTAACAGAGGTAGTCCTTGACTTATAACATAACTGGGCCTTGAATCTCTTGGTTGTTTTTAACATTTCGGTGTATTTCGGCACAGATTTTTATTTCAATTTTGCCTTATTTAGATTTCACAAACAATTTTCCCTAATGCATATTTTGTACAGGGTTTGGCGCTCAGAATTTATTATGCTCACTGACCAATACTTGTATGTTATTCTCGTGACATAACTTCACGAATAATTTGCCCCCCCAAAAAAATGTTGAAATGCTTTGCAAAATTCAGTCAAGTGTAAATTGCACAGGATAATTAAGATTTGAGTCTATGCGTTTGGCTAAAAAATGTAAAATGAGATAAATACGCCTCCCAATGCAAATTGAATTAATTTCTAACCATTTGCTAAGGAGTGTGATATTTCAATTGGGCGGTGGGAGAGAAAGAAACGGCTATCGTATAATCATGCTGTTCAATCAAACAAATTTAGATTAAATTCATTCATAGTAGACCCAAAATTTGCTTGAAAGGAGGAACTATGCTCTTTGGCTGAAGAATACAGATAGTCCTTGAATTATGACCACAACTGAGCCCAAAATTTCGATTGCTAAGTGAGACAGTTTTTAAGTGAATTATGCCCCATTTTACAACCTTTCTAGCCAGAGCTGTTAAATGAATCAATGCTGCTGTTAAGTTAGCAACATGGTTCTTAAGTGACTCTGCCTTCCCTGTTGACGTAGCTTGCCAGAAGGTCACAAAAAGTGATCACATGACCCCGGGACACTGCTACCGTCATAAGTACATGCCAGTTGCCAAGCGTCTGAAATTTTGATCATATGACCACGGGAATGCTGCAACAGTGTGAAAAAACAGTCGTAAGTCACTTTTTTCAGTGCCGTAGTCATTTCAAACGGTCTTTCAATGAAGGGTCCACCTGTATTAAAGAATTCTAGCGATTGCAGATTTGAAAGGTGCTCTCTGAACTTGGTTGTTTTCTTGCAGGCATTTCATTACCCAAACTAGGTAACATCATCAGTGCTGGTGGAAAGTTTAAATTTGTTTCATTTCTGCAGTCTGTGGCTGCAACATGCAGGGGTGAGCTGCTGGAGGTTCGCAGGGGTTCGCAGGGGTTCGGGAGAACCTCTAGCTAAGATTCTGTGCAGTTTGGAGAATCCCCCCAGATCCCACTCCTGGCTGCCCCACCTACTCCACCCTGCCCACCTCAGGAAACCCCTGCGGCCCATTTTGGATGCAGGTAAGTGCAGGGCGCGTGTGGAGGTTTGGGGAGGGTGAAAAATGGGCCTACCGGAAGTTCAGGAGGTCCATTTCCAGCCTCCAGAAGGCCTCCAGAACCTGGGGAGGCCATTTTTGCCCTCCTGGAGGTTCGAGGAAAGCCTCCAGAGCCCGGAAACGCGCCCCCCCCCATGCCATGGTGCAGGAGGCCGACTAGGCCACACCCACCATGGCCACACCCACCCAGCAACCTGGCAGAGAACCCCTTGCTAAACTTTTTGAAGCCCACCCCTGGCAGAATGCTTGATTTTTAATCACTGGGAACAGAAGTTATAATGAAGTACAGCCCATTCTTAGTAGTTTGCAACTAGCGGGAAATAATTGGGCTGAGAGCCCCATCCAGACAGTGTAATGCCTCTGGCATTTCCTGAGCACTATACTTAATTGCTTTGCTGATATTGGTAAGTAGTCCATAGGGTGACGAAGCAGTAAAACTACAATAGGCAATAGAACATGTGGAGGAAAGAAAGTGTTTTCTAAAGTCCCTAAAATGACCGTGTTTGGTAAGTCATTGGACCAGAGGAAGTGGAGATGAAATAGAAGGATTTTTTTTTTGAAGTCGAGAAGCAAACCTTTTCTTAAAAGAGACTCTGGAAAGAGTGCAGAGAAAAGGGACAAAGATGAGGTTAGAACAGTTGCAGGAACTGGGTATATCTAGTCTAGTGAAAAGAAGAACTTGGGTTGACATGATTGCAGAAAATACGACTTCAGCGGCTGCTCCGAAGTGCCTGGCCCCTGGCCTATCTCTTGGCCTTCGGAGGACACCTGAGGCATTGCCAGAGAGGAGGGTCCTGGAGAGGGAGACCTTGCCAACTCCTCTCCTTCACTTTCGGAGTCTTCTCCCTCTGATAAGACAGGCTCGGGGGTCGGAGTCACAACACACATGTCCTTACTCACTAGCACCTATACCAGGGATCAGCAACCTGAGGCTCTGGAGCCGCATGTGGCTCCTTCACCCCTCTGCATATGTGTCACAACTGCCAATGTGCGACACCCGCCGGCATGTAATTTATTGAGCTTTTCAACTCCCAGTAGGCCAACCGTGGATAAATCCAAGAAAAGAAAGTTTCAGAAGAAAACAGAATGTTTACCTCCACTTACATATGCTAGTTTTGTGGCTGCTCAGGCATGGGAAGGGTTTTGTGGCTCCTGGTGTTTTCTTTTCTGTGGGAAATGGGTCCAAATGGCTCTTTGAGTGTTTAAGGTTGACCTATACCTATGGCTATGGCTATGTCAAACCAGCCGAAGGAATAAATATGCTGGTCTTGAAAGCATCCTAAAATTTATCATCGTTTTCTATTTCTATGGGACCTCCAAAGAATCTTTTTCTTCATACCCGCGAGGATGTCTGAGAGATCTCGATTGCAATTATCTTGCATGGCGATCGTTGCAAAATGCAATTTTAAGTGAATTCTCTGTGGTGGGTCTTTTGTTTTGTTTTGTTGAGGGGTGGGGGGAAGGGAAGAAGAGAAACAGGTTGGACTTTAAAATCCATGTTGAAACGGGCAGATAATTGGGCTAATTCAAGACAAAGCTGTTTCGAGAGGCTTTATTGGACATCATACTGCCAATGTGATGGAGTAAATTGGAACCATGAAGGATCTTGAAGCCAATCTATTATTGTTGGGGGGAAACTCAGCTTTCTGTAGAATCCTTTCATTGGTTTTTTTTATTTTAGACTAGACCTGGAGTCTAAGCCAGACAAACAATTTCACTCTAAGCTGCCTGCTGTGCCCCAATGTGATTTTTTTTCAACCTTCATAGATCAGCCAACTCAAAAGTGAACGGCCAGCTCCTGTGGAGTAAAAAAAGCCAAACAACTAAACTAAACTAAAAAAAACTTTTCTGTAAAAAGTCAGGAAATTGTGCTCAGTGTTACCTTCAAGGTTAACATCGCAAGGCCAGTCTTCCAGGCGTCTTCACGAGCAATACCGCTCTTGCGATTGGATCGTGCTGTCAGGTTTCGATGTAATCTCAAATAAATTTCATTCTCAAACACAAAATCTTTGATGAATCTCTCATTTATTGAAGAATTTACGATCCGACCTGAACTCATTTGCAGCCAAAACTGATTCTCTGAAACCAACCCCTCCCTTTCCACTTCTCAAAACCTCAGTGCCTCATTGGCCATCTTCCAAGTCAGTCTCTTCTGCCAACTACTTCAGATCACAGGAATGTCCCCCCTCCCTCCATCACCTGGGTTACGTTATCTGCTAAGGGGAGAAGAATACTAGGTCAAATGTCAGGCTACTAAAACTTCAAACTGCTTCTGCTAACATTTTTTTTCTTTTCTCTTGGATCTTCATGGCAGCGATGAAAACAGAACAAATTAGATCGCTGACACATGCTACAATTTATTTTTATTTTATTTATTTATTTAATTAAACTTTTATACCGCCCTTCTCCTTTCGGACTCAGGGCGGTGAACAGCCATAATAAAACAATTATACAAAAAAGTTAAAACTAATTATTTAAAATAAATTATATAAAATTTGGCCCATATAGATTAAAATTCCAATTTAAAATCCATGTCAAATTTTAAAACCAAATAAAATCAGGCCAGCCTGGCTAACTGAAAAAGGTGTGTTTTCAGGGCCCGATGGCGGAAATGTACCCATGTCATATTTATTTATTTATTTAGTTTATTTAGTTTGTCAAACATGTACGGGATAACAAGTATAAACATGGATATTAATACACGAAATGGGAACGAACCAAGGGTGCAGTCCAGCAGGTTCTGACAGGTTCCGGAGAATCGGTAGCAGAAATGTTGAGTAGTTCAGAGAACCGGCAAAACCCTTCACTTCAGCTCCTGCATGAAAGGAGTCCCCCAACTGGGTGTCCCCTGGGCAATGGTGATGTCACCATCTAATCCAGTGATGGCAAACCTTTTCAGCACAGAGTGCCCAAAATGGAAATTGTGTGCATGTATGCGCACTGGAGAGCCAGGAACTGGAAGACCAGCTGGCTGGTGCATATGTGTGTGCCAGCCAGCTGGTCTTTGGGTTTGTGGCACTCGCATGCGCACTGGCCAGCTGGTCTTCGTGCATGCTGGAGCACCGGAAAGCCGAAGACCAGCTGACTGGTGCGTGCATGCCTGGTTTTGGGGTGTGTTTTCAGGCTGTTTTCAGGCCGTTTTTTGGGGCATTTTCAAGCCTATTTTGGGGGGCTATTTTAAAGCTGTTTTCGGGGCATTTTCTGGATTGTTTTTAGGCCATTTTGTGGCCATTTTCAGTAAAAAAAGGCAGTGGTAGAATTCAGCCAGTTCACACCACTTCGGGAGAACTGGTTGTTAAATTTCTGAGCAGTTTGGTGACCTGATTGTTGGAAGATATCATGAGGGCAGAGAACTGGTTGTTAAATTATTTGAATTCCACCACTGAAAAAAGTTTTGATCCAGTTGGGCTCCTTATTGGATTTCCAGTGCCACCGGCATTTCCTTTCTTCCCATTTAAAATCTTCCCTAGGCCACTGCTTCTTTCCACCGTGGCTTCTCATTAAAAAAAATTCAAATAGAACTATTTTTATAACAACACAATTCTATCTTTTTCAAAGGCGGGGGTTAAAGACAGCCTGTTTTATTTGGCCTATCACAGTTTTAATCACAACATCTTCGCAAGGTCAGTGTGCAAGTCAACAAAGGCACTGGAGGTTGGATTTGATAGTGCTGCTTTTTTTTTACTTGATATGTTTTTGGTCAATATGCAGATTCAACAAGCAGACAGGACATGAAAGCTGTGAAGGTGCTGACCTCTTGAATATGGAAAAGATGTAGCTAAGATGAACTGCAGCCATATCTCTCACTCTGATAGGATCAGGAACGAGGCCAGTGTTGTATCTTGTGGGAGAAGACATAGGTGGGCCACCAGCTGGAAGCCTTCGTTCATTATACGGATTGCAATAGTTATTCTGAAGAGAAAAGTAACGGAGCTCAGAACTAATACACAGCATTCTAAGGGTGAATGCACTGAAAAGATCTTGCCTATTAGTTCCATATACCATCTTTTTTGGGGGCGTGCGACGGCTCAGTGGCTAAAGACGCCGAGTTTGTCAGCTAGAAAGCTGACAGCCTGGGTTCGAGACCTGAGTTTTGTGTGATGGAGTGAGCTCCCGTTCCTTGCTCCAGCTCCTGCCCACCTAGCAGTTCGAAAGCATGCAAATGTGAGTAGATAAATAGGTACCACTTTGGTGGGAAAGTAACAGCGTTCCCTGCACCTCGGTGTTACATAGCCCCAGAAATATCTTCAGACAACGCTGGCTCCTTTGGCGATGTGATGAGGAGATGGGGGTCATCCTCTTGACTTGGACACAACTGGACAGGGGGGAACCTTAACCATCTTTTCATTTTTTAAATTTATTTGTATCTCTCTTTTATTATTTTTTTACAAATAACTCAAGGGAACGAACATATCCAACACTCCCATGGTAAATACATTATGGTTCCCAAGCACCTAAGTTTTAATCATGGGACTGTGGGGATGCTGCGATTGTTGTAAGTGAAAGGACTGAGTAAGTTTTGAGTAACTTTTCAGTGCCTTTGAATGGTCACTGAATGAATGGTTGTAAATTGAGGACTATCTCTTTCTAGCTACATTGGGCACTACAGGTTGGTCACGCATACTCACTTATTCATTCATTCATTTATTCATTCATTCATTTTTCTTTCCCTCCCTCTCTCTCTCTCTCTCTCTGAATAAGCATCAATGCCAGTGGTGAAATCCTCCGTAGGTTGCCACTGATTTGCTGCCTGTGTATGTGCGGTGTGCGCCAAACACACAGTGTGTTTGCGCATGTGCAATGCGTGCCAAACATGCAGTGCACACACACATGTTCAGTGCATGCCAAATGCACACTGTCCGCATGCTTGCTCAGTGGACACCAAACGCACGCTGCACATGCATGCTCAATGCATGTCAAACGCATGCTGCACATGCACACATGCACAATACACACCAAACACGTGTGTCGCACAGAAAAAAGGAGTCTTTTGAAGGTAGGTAGAACAGCAGGGGGGAACAGCTGTGCTGCGTGATTTAGATTCGCTAGAAAGCAGGATTTCCTGCTTTGTAGTGAATATAAATCACGCGGTACAGCTGATCGTTGGAAATACCAGTTCAGACGAACCTGTAGCATTTTTTTAACTCCCAGTTTGCCTGAACCAGTGCCAGCCGGTAGCATTTCACCCCTGATCAATGTGTATCAGTGTGTTTATGTGGGTGTTTGTACATACTTGTCCATGAATGATTCTCCACCTCTCTTTTTCATCTACACTGCATCCCCCACTTGTACTATTTTTACCCCCTTTCTTTTAGAGTAATCAAAGTCTCTCCACGACCTTTTCTTCTTTTCTTTTAAAATGATGGCCTAAGTTTCATTAAAGGTTTTACCATGACTTCATTCTTCTGTTCCTCCTCCTCGCCACAATCTATATTTTAACCTTATGGGAGATCCCTTGAATTGATTTCGCTTTCTGAGGCATCATTCCGATTATGAAATATCGGTTCCCCCCGGGAGAGTTCTTTTGCGAGGGTCGCCTCTCCTTCTCCCTGCCCCTCCCATTAAAAATATCTCCTCGGTAATTGTCTGGTATCCTCCGACAATCAATGAGACTTTTCTGGCTCTTAGCATCAGACTAAAGAGAAAAATATAATAGATAGTCATATCGCTTTGCGCAACGCCGATGGAAGGAATCCGTGTTTTGAGTAGGTTCATACAGAAGATATTCGGGAGGAAAAAAAATCGGAGGGTAAGGCTAAGCATTCACGGGGGACAATTTATTGCTTTTTAAAGCTTGACTCACCAACCTGCAATCACTAATGAATACAGGTAGTCAGTGATGAAATCCCATTTTTTTTTACTACCGGTTCTGTGGGCGTGGCTTGGTGGGTGTGGCTTGGTGGACATGGCAGGGAAAGATACTGCAAAATCTCCATTCCCACCCCACTCCAGGGGAAGGATACTGCAAAATCCCCATTCCCTCCCCGCTTCTGGGGAAATGATATTGCAAAATCTCCATTCCCACCCCACTCTGGGACCAGCCAGAGGTGATATTTGCTGGTTCTCCAAACTACTCAAAATTTCCGCTACCGGTTCTCCAAAACCTGCTGGATTTCACCCCTGGACTGCCTGTATAAGTACACCATCTTTCATTCCAGCTTCACCTCTCCTGAAAGTCATCCTTTTCTGATTCTTGAGCACCAACGAACCACTGTTTCCCTTCCTTTGCAGGATCAGCCCTGTTATGGAGGGTTGGTAGACCGCAACCTTATCTCTTTACAATTCACCAAACAGACAAGTCTCAGAAGACTTTAAACTAAACTGTTTTTATTTACATAAATAAAACAAAGTCTATTAAATGAACATCAGTAGTCAGTATCCTTTTGCAGTGTCCAGTTAGCTCTTTCTGTCGTCGTTCTGTGCGATTGGAGTCCGGGTCTTTTTTCCTCAGAAGGAAAAGGCTTTAGTGACTTCAGCTTTGCCTCTGACCCCGAACTGAGTTGCTTGCTGGCTAGCAGCTCTTTATATACTGTCTCGGTGGCAGTTAGAAAAGCCCGGGAGATTCAAAGCTAGGAGCTGCGTTCTGATTGGCTTATTCAATTATCTAAGCCATTAATAGGTCATTAATAGGCACAGCAACTGGGAGGGGTTTTTTCTCTCTCACAAGGTCTCTGTCCTTTGAGCCACCTGCTGGTTTCAAAATCCACATTGCCTCAAAGTGGTCAAATGTCCATTTAAGTATGGCATCACCTTGGTCTGTCCTCTGATCAAGTTTCACCTTTTATTTCTTTCATTCCAGGAATGTCTCTTCACCCTCCCCTTCCTCCCTTCCTCCCTCCCTCCCTCCCTCCCTCCCTCCCTCCCTTCCTTCCTTCCTTCCTTCCTTCCTTCCTTCCTTCCTTCCTTCCTTCTTTGGCTGGCTTTCTGTAGATGCATTCTTTTTTCAAGAGAAAAGATTAACAATAAACAAATATAGTTAATAATATTCACACACACCCCTCTTTTTAATCTAAGTCGTATAATTCAGGATATTAAGAATTAGATTTTAAGGGAAGGGAATGAGATTTTAAGGGAAATGGCAGCTAACAATAGCAAGTAAAATGAGCAAGAGAACCAGGATCACCAGAGATCCACAAACATCCAGATCAGTGATGGGATGCAATTTTTTTTACTACTGGCTCTGTGGGTGTGGCTTGGTGGGTATAGCATGGTTTGGTGGGCGTGGCTTGGTGGGCGTGGCATGGGAAGGTTATTGCAAAATCCCCATTTCTTCCCGATCAGCTGGGACTCTGGAGGCAGAGAATAGATGGGGACGGGGCCAGTCAGAGGTGGTATTTACCGGTTCTCCGAACTACTCAAAATTTCCGCTACCGGTTCTCCAGAATTGGTCAGAACCTGCTGAATACCACCTCTGATTCAGATAGAACCGAGTGGGGCTTCCATCTCTTATCGGGTTTTCCTTTCATGGCACCCTTTACAAAGCAAATTTCTTATCGATTTCCTAAAACACCATAGGCTACTTGAATGTAAAACAGTACCCATCCCTAAATAAACCATTGGTTCGATACCGTAGGGCTTGGATTATGTTCTTAGATTTCAAGGACAATCAGTTCGAAGAGATAATGTAGAAGGAAAGGGAGATTAGGGTCACCAAAGCCTCTGGAATATCAATGGCAGAATCTCAGGATGAATAAATGCTAATGCACCTGAAAGATTAGATGAAAAAAATATTATTTTAAGGAAAGGCCTGTTCAATGCTTGGCTAATGGAGATGCGAGATAAATAATCCATCGCCTACATTGTTACCCGGCAATATAGTAGTGGCCAAAATTGTGAAAATCTTTTGGGAAAAGTATATTTTTGATGGCTAATAACACCACTTTTTTTGGAGTTTCAAGATAATCCTATTCCACTGCTGAAATGGCCTGGGGATTACCCAGACCTTAATCCAATGGAAAATCTATGGAGCTGACTAAAGAAACTTGTTAGTCAGAAGTGACCCAGCAATAAAACCCAGTTAATAGAAGCCATCCTTCAGTCTTGGTTTCATAGTATAACAGCTGCAGAACTAAAAGACTTAGTTCACTCCATGGGAAGACGTTGTAAGGCCATCATTCATGCTAAAGGTTACCCAACGAAGTATTAACTGACATGGGGATCATTTTTGTATATCTCATTTTTTCCACGTGTTTCATTTTTCTTCTTTATACTGTAACCTCTATTCTAATAGCAAATCCTTCATAAAAGTTATTGCATTACGTTCTTCATTCAATGATCTTTCCATTGATGTATAATTTTATGGTACTACTCCCCCCAAAAAGTGGTGTTATTAGCTCGTTTTAGAAAATACACTTTTCCCCAAAGGTTTCCACAATTTTGGCCACTACTGTATTTTGACAGTTTGCTAAACTGATGAAGCCAAGGTTCAGCAGATAATAACAGCCTGTAAAAAAAGAAAAGAAAAGAAAAAAGAATCATGTTTTTATTTTTCTCTCTGGAAAAAAAACGCTGCTCTCTACGAAGCGTTTCAAAGGTGCAGTTGACATAAATAACTACAAAATGACCTCACCCATCGCGCCGGAACCTATAAATACAATTTAAAGAATTGCAATAGCTTACTTTACAGGAATGGCTTCGGAATGCTATTCGAGAGAAGATTAGGGATTGTTTGCAAGCCAATCTATGTTTCTTTAGGGAGAACGATCCACAATATTATACAAGCGTCCTTTAAAAGACATTCTTGCTTGGGTGGATCTTGGAGGAGCCCCGGGGATAAAGACATATAAGAAATCTCCACAAATCTTTACGGGAATTAATTTGCCAGAGGCATCCAAATAAACGCTTTCACTGCAGATCCAACAGTATGGAGGAAAGTCTGTCTGTTTGTTTGTTTTTTCTAGGGGGAAAAAAATTCTAACCCAAACACCTAAATAGAATGAATGGGTTTGAACATTGCATGAAGAAACTGGAGGTCTTCATGTTTCAAACATATATATTAGATACCTCTTGTTGGAAGAAATATCCATCTGGTTCAGTTCCAAGTGGGCACAAAAACACTGGAAACATGGAGGCTGATGGGAAAGATGGTTTAATGGAACAGAACCATCAAGCCCATGGTCTTGCTGCAGTTGAACACATGGAGTGGAGAGTGAGGGTTATTTATGCCCTCTCTTGGGCCTTGCCCTTGAGCTTCCTGTTCCTGTGGCAAGGGCATGTATTCTATTGGTTGCTGTCAGACTCCCATGGGGCTATGCAGGGGTCATAGCTGAGGTTGTCTGAGCTCCCAGGTTTGGTTGAAACTTGGAGGAGGAGGATATAATGGAGAGGCTTGTGTTCTGAAAGGGTGTTGGGCAATTCCTATTGTGTCTTAATGGCTTTGTCCTGGTTTGGATCTTGAGGGAAGGCTAATTCAACCCTGAGGCTGAAGGTCTTTTGTCTTGTAGATGGGCTGGCCCAGTCCTGCTATTAAGGGGGCTTAATAGCTGGGGCTATTAAGGAAGGTTGGGGATGCTTTCCAAGAGCATGTTTCTATCCTTTAGGGAAATATAATATTCTGCCTTTTTAACATTTCTCAAAATGTGTCATTCTTCTAGTAGAGGGGTGGGTGCTAACTTTCTACCCTCTCTAATATAAAACCTGACTGTACAGTCAATGAGCTACTTGGTTAACATCGGATTTGAACCAAAAGTGCTTTTTTTCCCCAAAAGGCAACTGGGCTTTTATTTTCCTATGAAGCCATTTTGCTTCTCATCCAAGAAGCTTCTTCAGTTCTTCAGCATCTTCTGAACTGACTCAATTGTATTTATTTATGTCTAAATATGCAAGGCGATCCAACCAGTCAGTCCTAGAGGAGATCAACCCCGACTCCTCTTTAGAAGACCAGATCCTGAAGAGGAAACTCAAAGACTTTGGCTAGAATGAAGAACTCACTGAAGAAGAGCCTAATGCTGGGAATGATGGAGGGCAAAAGAAGAAGGGGACGGCAGAGAACGAGGTGGCTGGATGGAGTCCTACAAAATGGTCATAAGTCCCTTTGTTTCAGTGACATCGCAGCTACAAACAGTCAGTAAATGAACTCTTGTAAGTTGAGGACTACCTGCGCTTGGCTCCCAACCAGTGGTGAAATCCATTTTTTTAAAACTACCGGTTCTGTGGCTTGGTGGGCGTGGCAGGGGAAGGATACTGCAAAATCCCCAACCTCTCCCCACTCCTGGGGGAAGGATACTGCAAAATCTCCATTCCCACCCCACTCTGGAGCCAGCCAGAGGTGGTATTTGCCGGTTCTCCGAACTACTCAAAATTTCCGCTACCAGTTCTCCAGAACCTGTCAGAACCTGCTGGATTTCACCCCTGCTCCCAACGTCCTGAGACTATTCTTCCTCAAGGGAGAAACTGATTCCGTCAATTGCCCGCTTCTCTGACTGAGAGATGGACATGAGAAACGGCCTTGTTTCAAACTCTGGGTCAACAAACATTGATCAGGAGAAAGAATGAAGGTGGATGTCTCTCGCCCAGGGAAAACGGTGAGCCGAAGTTATGCTTCATCACCTGGCCCCAGGTGAGAGGCTCATATTTCTCCTTCATAATGGAGAATTTTATCTTTTGGGGAGGGGAGAATTCATTTCTGAAAGCGGCGGAGAAAACCGTGGGGTTGCCGGTGTCCGAAAACAGGTGGCGAGAACTCCTTGCCTTCTTGGTGTATGCATCGCTTGGCAGCCGAGCAGTCTGCGGGAAACCTTCTCCTGCTCCCTCTTCCATCAATCTCAGTTTGATTACTGGTTTATTGAGTTGCTTGTACCTTGAGAGATTAAAAAAACACAGCTAGGTGTGAGTGAGGAACGAGGGGATGCAGTCTGCTCGGAATATAAGTCAGACATCAAAAATAGCTTTTGAAGTGCAGGAGACCCGAGCTCTCGCTTTGTCACCCCAGCGGATATTGCCGGAGGCAAGGAAGCGGAAGGAAAAGCAATATTTGCACTGTGCAAAGGCCACATCCTCTTACCTGAATAGCTATCTGTTCTTGAGGAATCGTGGATCCCACCTGTTTTAAGCCAGACGTCGGCCTGAGGGCTATTAGATGGGTGGTGGAAGAAGGGACAAATCCACTTTTCTTTCCTCCTCTGCTCTCGGTTTTTGTAGACAAGGCGCCTGCTGCTTTCTGCTACTAACTAAATGAGTAGCTCAGGACAACGACAGATTAATGGAGGAAGCAGAATGTTCTTTGTAGCACGAGAAGGGCTCCTGCATTTCTTCAGAAATGGTTAAGGGGCACCAAGGGTAGAACCAAAAGGACAATGAAATGGAAAGGTTTCCTTCTGTCCTTGAAAGTTTTCGTGTTTAAAAAAGTGCAGAAGAGCAACAAAGATGATTAGGGGACTGGAGGCTAAAAACATATGAAGAACAGTTGCAGGAATTGGGTATGTTTAGTTTAATGAAAAGGGGACACGGAGGCTCAGTGGCTAAGATGCTGAGCTTGTTGGTCGAAAGGTCGGCAGTTCAGCGGTTCGAATCCCTAGTGCCGCGTAACGGGGTGAGCGCCCGTGACTTGTCCCAGCTTCTGCCAATCTAGCAGTTCGAAAGCAGGTAAAAAATGGAAGTAGAAAAATAGAGACCACCTTTGGTGGGAAGGTAACAGCGTTCCGTGCGCCTTTGGCATTAAGTCATGCCAGCCACGGAGATGTCTTTGGACAGTGCTGGCTCTTCAGCTTTGAAACGGAGATGAGCACCACCCCCTAGAGTCAGGAATGACTAGTATATATGTGCGAGGGGAACCTTTACCTTTACCTTAGTTTAATGAAAAGAAGGACGAAGGGTGACATGATAGCAGTCTTCCAATATGTGAGGGGCTCCTACAAAGAAGAGGGGTCTAGGGCTAGTCTCCGAACCACCTGAAGGCAGGACAAGAAGCAATGGATGGAAACTGATCAAGGAGAAAACCAACCTAGAACTAACATCTCCTGACAGTGAAAACAATTAATCAGTGGAACAACTTCCCTCCAGAAGTTGGGGGTACTCCAACACTGGAGGTTTTAAAGAAGAGATTGGGCAACCATTTGTCTGAAATGGTATTGGCTGCCCTGCTTGAGTAGGGGGGTTGGACTAGAAGATCTCCAAGGTCCCTTCCAACTCTGTTATTCTGTTATTTGCAAGATAGGCTTCCCTGCAAAGAGAAAGGTTCTGTTTAGGATACCCTTCTTTGCTTTCTCTTGCCATCCACCTGGGTTGTTGTCATGGATTTATACCATGACACAAATTGTCTCATTGGCCCTCATGAAGCCATGGTAGGGGTGAAATTCAGCAGGTTCTGACAGATTCTGGAGAACCGATAGCGGAAATTTTGAGTAGTTTGGAGAACCGGCAAATACCACCTCTGGCTGGCCCCAGAGTGGGGTGGGAATGGAGATTTTGCAGTATCCTTCCCCCAGGAGTGGGAAGGGAAGGGGGATTTTGCAGTATCCTTTCCCTGCCACGCCCACCAAGCCACACCCCGCCCATCAAGCCATGCCCACAATAAAAAAATTAAATTTCCCCACTGAGCCATGGTGATGCAATTTGTTTGCGGAGGATTCTCAACCCTACTTAGAAAAAAAAAATGAGAGCCAGAAAAAGTGGAAAAAAGAAAAGGTAAATATTCAATGGCTTGGGCGGGGAACTTTATTTTCCTCTAATTTGCAAATTTCTCCTCCCAAAACCGGAGTCAGGGCATATGTAACACAATCCCAGGAAGCAAAGAATTTGTGCTGTCGCAGCTGCAGTATAATCTACCACGTGTTTCATAAAACTTCTCCGCCGCTCAGCCTTGAGCTTGAAACCTTCATGAGCTCAAGTAGATGAGATGCTATCATGCAAGCAAGCAACACTTAAATGTTTAGAAGACAGCAGGCCAAGGTCCAGAGCTAAATCTGGGTTGGAGTGGATTGAAGGATGAAAGATCTTTACTTTTCCTCCTGAGGAGAGGAGAGGCACGCCCAAAATATTCCTATGAATAAGAGAATAACAGAGTTGGAAGGGATCTTGGAGATCTTCTAGTCTAACCCGCTGCTCATGCAGAAAGCCTATATCAGTGACGGCTAACCTTTTTTCCCTTGGGTGTGCATGCCAATAATTTATTTATTTTTATTTATTGGTTCGATTTATATGCCGCCCTTCTCCGAAGACTCAGGGCGGCTTACAATGCGTTTGTCAGGTTACAATGTTATCTCAAATAGATTTCATTCCCAAACACAAAGTCTTTAATGAAATCTTTCATCTATTGAAAAATAACGATCTAGTCCTGAACTCATTTGCAGCTGAAACCGACACTCTGATCCCAAACCCCTCCCTTTCCGTTCCACAAATCTCAGTGTCTCATTGGCCACCTTCCAAGTCAGTCTCTCTCTCGTCTACTTCAAGTCACAGGAATTTCCCCCCTTCCCCCATCACCTAGGTGACCTTCTCAGCCGGGGAAGAAGAATTAGGTGAAAAGCCAAGCTGCTACTTCTAATAGGGTTTTTTTTTTTGTTCCATTCATGTCAGCACTGGAGCAATAATAACTTGGAGCGCTGACAGCGTTAAGCAATAGCCTTCATACTTTTGTATATACCTGCTTAGTAGGGCTCCCCCCCCCCAAGTGGTGTTCTTTTTTATACAAAGTCAGCTTATTCCCCCAAAATCCGGGTCCTCATTTTACCTACCTCAGAAGGATGGAAGGCTGAGTCAACCTTGAGCCTGGTGAGATTCGAACTCGCAGTAATTGCAGCCAGCTGGCAGCTAAGTTATACTTTAACAGCAGTTCAGTCCGCTGCACCACCAAGGCTCATGTCTCCCATAATGCAATGCCCCCCACCCCCCGTGCCCCGTTTTGGGCCTTGCAGGCCTCCCTGAAGCCTCCTGGAACCAAAAACATGCCATGGGGGGGGGGGCGCAACCCTCCCCCCTGGCATGATGATGATGATGATGATTAGTCATATTTCTATGCCACTCAATGTCCGAGGACTCTGGGCGGCTTACACCAAAGACAGTATACTAAATAGCATACTGCCCCCCAACAATCTGGGTCCTCATTTTACCCACCTCGGAAGGATGGAAGGCCGAATCAACCTTGAGCTGGTGAGATTTGATCCGCTGATCTGCTGAACTAGCAGTCAGCTGAAGTAGCTGCAGTACTGCACTCTAACCACTGCGCCACCTCGGCTCTTATGCCTCCTGCATGCACAGCAGAGACCTGAAAGTCAGATGGCAAGTGGGAGACGCATGTGCATGCGTGCTGGAGCTGACCTAGGGTGATGGCTCCACGTGCCACCTGTGACACGCGTATCATAGCTTCGCCATCACGGCCCTATATTATTTCAGACAACTGTTGCCCAAACTCTTCTTAATTATTTAATAAAATAATAGCAATAGAAATAGCGCTTAGACTTATATGCCACTTTACAGCGATTCACAGCCCTCTCTAAGCAGTTTACAGAGTCAGCCTATTTCCCCCAATGATCTGGGTCCTCATTTTACCCACCTCGGAAGGACGGAAGGCTGAGTCAACCTTGAACCTGGTGAGATTCGATCTGCCAAATTGCAGGCATCCGGCAGTCAGCAGAAGTAGCCTGCAGTACTGCACTTTAACCACTGCACCACCTCAGCTCTTCAATCAATCAGTCAGTCAGTCAGTCAGGTAGTTCGCTGTTTCAGAGAAGACAAAAAAAAAAAAAAATTCTTGGAAATATTCTCTGAAAAATCTCTCTTGGGGTCATTTCTGCCAAGGCCAGTTTTTGTGAGCATTCTCTTTGAATTGTTTCTACCCTTTGGGATGGAAGCAAACAGATATTTGTGCATCACTTCTGGGAACCGGGATAAAATTTGGACCGCATTTCATAGATGCCTCTGTATTACTGGGCTAATGGCCGCCGTCCCTGGCTAGCCTTGATCCTGTTTTCATTTTCACCGAAGCCAAGTTTCCAAGGAAACCGTAGGATTTCCCTAACATATCTGTTGAACATCCATCAGGGATGTTTTGAAGGGGAGGGAAAGGTGGGGGGGAAACACCTAGAAACCAGATTGCAAAAGGGAGGACGGCATCTGTGCTTGCGTTCGGCTGGATTCCTGAAGCTAATTAATATTCACGGGCAGCTATCAGAAACGAGAACTGCCACCCCTCTTCACCTCAGTTTTAATTACAACGTCAGTGTTGGAGAATTCCTTCCGGAGGGTTCCCCACCTCTCTGCCAGCCGATTTCTGACTTACACTACCTCACCTCCCTACCCTGCCTGCCGCATTCTCGATTCATGATCTGCTGTCATTATGTTGTAATTACTCTAATGCATCTTCACTCTGCAGCTCTTCCCAGCGCTTGGGGTGGAGGTGGGGGGGGGGGTTGAGAGAGAGGAGGAGGGAAAAGAAAAGGGAATGCAACACCAATCAGATCAGGCAATTAGGGAAAAGAGATGTTAACATAAGCTATGAATTATTTATTTATTTATTTATTTATTTATTTATTTATTTATTTGTCAAATACGTATAAGATAATAGATATAAGTATCCTGTTTCCCCAAAAATAAGACCCAACCGTAAAATAAGTCCTAGCATGATTTTTCAGGATGCTCGTAATACAAGTCCTACTCCAAAAATAAGATTGTCAGCAGATGGAGGCGTTTAGTACTGTATTTCCCCCTCCCAAAATAAGACCTAATCGGAAAATAAGCCATAATGCGTCTTTTGGAGCAAAAAATTAACATAAGACCCGGTCTTATTTTATTTTATTTTTTTATTTTTATTTTATTAGGCTTATATGCCGCCCTATCTCCAACGGACTCAGGGCGGCTCACAACAATAAAACCATGTCCAAAATAAAGGGGCGGGAGTCGTAAATTGGATGCAACCCACTTTATTTAGCAATATAAATTCTAGTTCCAACTTTGTTTGCAAGTAAGAAGATCACCTGTAGGGCAAAATTGAGCTTTGGATTTGTTTCTACCACAAAGCCGTGTCTTGAAATCACACTCCCAGGGCTCACACAACAGCTCTTCTTGGCAGGGCTCCACTTCATTGTCCCCCACGCCACCCCACCCCGAAGCAAGAAAGACCTAATCAGTTTCCATTACTGTATTTTAGGAGAATCTCAAATAGCCTTACCGTTTTTAAAGATCTATTATGTGGAGAAAAACTCATCTTCCTTTCTCTTAAATATAGTCTCTTTACGACACCCTTGTGGGACAAGTTAACTTGAGGAAGCTACTGCCAGGAACGGTTAGCTGTCCATGTATCTTTCCCACCCGATAAGCCACTGAAATTGCGGGGAATAGGTTTATGTAGCTTGCCGTTTGCAGAACATATTAAAATAGATTTATGTAGTTTGTGCTGGAATGGTACTGTGCAGTCCCAGTCATTTTTAGCATGTTGTCTAAACTAGGCTTCTCGTGTACAGCCAACGTGCAATTTATTGTTTTGCACATTGCTTTGTGTATGAATGCAAGCAGGGTTACAGTTGCAATGGGTTGTGTAAATCTCCAAACATGGCAACCTTAAGACTTGTGGACTTCAACTCCTAGAATTCCCAGAATTCCTCAGTCAGCCATGACAGCTGTAAGACTTGTGGACTCCAATTCTCAGAATTCCTCAGCCAGCCAAGACAACCTTAAGACTTGTGGACTTCAATTCCCAGAATTTCTCAGTCAGCCAAGACAACCTTAAGACTTGTGGGCTCCAATTCCCAGAATTCCTCAGCCAGTCATGAAAACCTTAAGACATGGACTTCAACTCTCAGAATTCCCAGAATTCCCCAACCAGCCCAGATAACCTTAAGACTTGTAGATTCCAATTCCCAGAATTCCTCAGCCAGCCAAGACAACTTTAAGACTTGTGG
>WNWU01000065.1:100262-119662 GCA_012654045.1 Ptyas mucosa | reverse complement strand
GGGAAGGGAAGGGAAGGGAAGGGAAGGGAAGGGAAGAAGGCAGGTACCTGTTCATTTAAGGGATGCAAGAATTCTATGGATTGGGATGGGATGGAAGGAAGGAAGGAAGGAAGGGAGAAACAAAGGAAGGAAGAAAGGAAGAAAAGGAGGAGAAGGAGGAAGGAAGGGAAGTGTGACAGGAAGAAAGGAAACGGAAAGGGGAAGGGAAGGGAAGGGTGGGGAATGGAAGGCAAAGGCAAAGGAAGGAAGGAAGGAAGGAAGGAAAGGAGAAACAAAGGAAGGAAGAAAGGAAGAAAAGGAGGAGAAGGAGGAAGGAAGGGAAGTGTGACAGGAAGAAAGGAAACGGAAAGGGGAAGGGAAGGGTGGGGAATGGAAGGCAAAGGCAAAGGAAGGAAGGAAGGAAGGAAGGAAGGCAGGAAGGGGAAAGGGAAGGGAGGGAAGGGAAGAAGGAGAGGGGGAGGAGAAGGAGAAGGAGAAGGAGAAGAAGGAGAGGGAGAAGGAGAAGGAGAGGGAGAGGAAGGAGGAGGAGGAGGAGGAGAAGGGGAAGGGGAAGGAGGAAGAAGGAGGAGGAGAGGAGGAGGAGGAAGAGGAGGAGGAGGAGGAGGAGGAGGAGGAGGAGGAGGAGAAGCCCTTATTCTATATCTACTGTGTGTTTTTATCTGATGCACATGCTTCAGAACACATTTTCTCACTCTGAGGTATGTCAACAGTTTTGGAACATGCTAATATAAAACCTTACGATGAAAATTTTGAATTGACTTAATCACTGAGAACATTCTACAATATCCAATAACAAAGTATAACACCTACTGAGGAGTTTCATGCAAACACTACTTGAGCTAGCACCCGAGTATTTGCTTAGTGCTAATGGAGACATCAGTTGAGTTAATTGAACAATTACACACACTTGGGGCATTGTCATGATGTGTAAGAAACACTCCCACCAAGAATGGAAAGGGGAGGAGCGGAATGCTCCAATCCCATGATAGTTGGCATTGCAAATATTAACGCAGCAAGTTGCATGCAATTACGTGTTTTCAGCTATGCACAAAGGACGTTTTGTGCTCAGAAAAATTGTCCCAGAGGTGCTTTTTCAGGAGGCAACTGGACTTTCTTGTTTTGTTTTTTTTTCTTTTGAAGAGGTTTCGCTTCTCATCCGAGAAGCCTCTTCAGCTCTGACTGGATGGAAGGGAATGGGAGAATCTGCATTCCTTGCGGACAGCTGGTCATTTGCATTCTTTTAGAGAGTCATTGAGGCCACTTGTAGGTTTATCTGTATCTTCAGGGTCACCTGAGTAGAGCAAATGCTTCCTGTAGTCTGCAATTTTTCTGGAAATTCATAGATACTCGCACACCTCCAAGTGGCCTCAACGACTCTCTAAAAGAATGCAAATGACCAGCTGTCTGCAAGGAATATAAATTCTTCCATTTCTCAATATCCAGTCAGAGCTGAAGAAGCTTCTTGGATGAGAAGCAAAATGTCTTCAAAAGAAAAAAAAAACAAGAAAGTCCAATTGCCTCCTGAAAAAAGCACCTTTGGGACAACCATGACCTGGATGGATGACTGAGAATTTCTACAGGCTCAGAAAAAATGGTACACATCTCTTAACTACAGATTAAACATTCGCTGGACTCCACAAATCATTGATGATAAGTTGAGTGGAACTTTTCTTCTGGAAGATAGACCCTGAGCTTCAATTTTAATTTTTGTTCTGAGACTGAGGCGAAAACAACCCCTCCCTAATAGATCACA
Source organism: Ptyas mucosa (assembly GCA_012654045.1). Taxonomy (NCBI): domain Eukaryota; kingdom Metazoa; phylum Chordata; class Lepidosauria; order Squamata; family Colubridae; genus Ptyas; species Ptyas mucosa. The sequence goes on along the minus strand of WNWU01000065.1, from coordinate 117,909 downwards.
GAGTATATAGTAGATGCAGGTAGGAGAGTGTTCAAGTCTGGCAAGAGTTCGTCTACAGGTTTTGTCTACAATTCAGTTTGTGTCATTCTGGGTTTGGGACCTGACAATTCCAGAAAGCCAGGAAGCCTGTCAACAGCTTCACTTATCAGAGAATGAATGCTCTAGAATTCATCTTAAATTCTCTCACTGAATTACAGACATCTAGTAAGTTAAAAGGCGCAGAGAAGAGCAACAAAGATGATTAGGGGACTGGAGGCTAAAACCAGGGGTGAAATGCTCCCGGTTCAGACCGGTTCAGGTGAACCGGTAGAGATGGCGACTGGTGGTTCGGAGAACCGGTAGCAATGGCGGCACGAGGCTCTGCCCACCCGCCCGGTTGTCGTTACTTCCTGGTTTTAACCAGGAAGTAGCCTGTTTTTTACCCTCTGCGCATGTGTGCTCTTCCAAAAAGGTTGGGAAGGTAAGCAGGTTTCTCTCCTGGCTAAAACATATGAAGAACGATTGCAGGAATTGGGTATGTCTAGTTTAATGAAAAGAAGGACTAGAGGTGACATGAAAGCAGCGTTACGATATCTGAGGGGCTGCCAAAAAGAAGAGGGAGTCAATGTATTCTCCAAAGCACCTGAAGGCAGGGCAAGAAGCAATGGATGGAAACTAATCAAGGAGAGAAGCAACCTAGAACTAAGGAGAAATTTCCTGATAGTGAAAACAATTAATCAGTGGAAAATTTGCCTCCAGAAGTTGTGGGTGCTCCAACACTGGAGGTTTTTAGGAAGAAATTGCACATCCATTTGTCTGAAATGGCATTGGATTTCTTGCTTAGGCAGGTTGTTGAATAGAAGATCTCCAAGTCCCTTCCAAATTTGTTATTCTGTTTGTCAGACCTGGAAACCATCATTTGGGCCTTTAGGCCTGCCACATATTCTTCTGTGGGAAAATGGGAGGGGGGGTTGAATAGAGTATGGGTGGTATGTAATATGTAGTCAAAATAACATTCCTTTCTCAGAGAGTCAAGGATGCTTTGCCCTGGCATCTGGAGTCGGATGACTGGGAGGTGTCTCCAGTTTGGACGGTGGATGATTGGACCATGTTATGGACATTAGGGTACTGGGCAGGGACCTGAACTTTCACTTGGGTGGGGAAAACCTGGAAACTTTCAGATTCGGGTTTTCCCAGATGTGCCAATATGACATCTTCAATAAAGAGGAACTTTGAGGAACCTCAAGCCTTGGAGTTTTCTTTCATTGGGGGTATTACTTGGATTCTTGACACTGTTATTCTATTAAATTCAAATGTGCATGTAGTTAATGGGATCTTCCCATCTCTTTCAGGCAAGTGGAAATTCAACAAAGAGTTCTAAGTTCATGCAGTCATCAGTGAGAGGACCAGCTCCTGAATGTAGGGTCCTAATTAGCTAAGTAGCACATTACGGTTTTGCTTTCCTATCTCCCATGCACATATGGTGCAACGTGTGAACATTACAGGTTTGCAGAAGCCTCCCCCCCACCACTACAAAAAAAAAATTACGAGGATGGGTTTACAGAATCAGTTTCACTCAGCAGAGCTGCAGTCAAAGGCTTAAATGAAAAAGGATGGTAGACTTAGATTCTCCAAAAAAAGGACGAGTTTGCTTCATTGAGTCCCATCAGTCAATGGAGCTCATTCCCTTCCCTTTGCCACCTCGGCGGCTCTCTCCCTTCTAAGTGATCGATTGTGAGGATAAGACTCTGATGCTATGGAAATTGCTTCATTGTGACAGAGCTCTCGGCTGGAAAAAGTGATGGGCAGCTAGAACAAGCCGCGCAAACTTGCAAGGGCCGAAGATGCAGCCTTGAGAAAGAAGAAAAAAATATCTTGCATTGCTATGCATGGAAGTCGTCATTCTTCAACCATCGGCAATACTGGCAGTGTTTCTGGGAGCTTAATCCCCCCCCCAAAACAGTTGAAGAGTAGCAGTTGACCTATGATGGGTTTACTAGCGCTAGTAGATACTAGCACTAGTAAGTTTCTGGAAGTTGTAATCCCCCCCCCAAACAGTTGAAGAGTAGCAGTTGACCTATTATGGATTTACTAGTGCTAGTAGATACTAGCACTAGTAAGTTTCATTGTTATATATTCTGCTTTTACCTTTGGTGGTCGTTAGCTCCATATTTTCTGTCCTGTTAACAACCTGTCTCTAGGCTGACTCCTAACTTGTTGCTTCTATCTTCCTCAAAGTGGACCTTTTCTGGGATGGAATGTGCAATGGAGAAGCAGTGGGAAGGAGTGTCGGCAACCCAGAGTTTTCCAGAAAGAGGTCCAGATTAAAAGATTGCACAGTCCCAAGCTGGATGGGGAGCAGGGAAGTGGCCCAGGGAGCTACACCTTGTAATCTCTCAGGATATATCTAATAAATTAGAAGGTTATAAGCTCATGGCTCGTTGGGCATGGCAGGGAAAGGATACTGCAAAATCCCCATTCCCACCCCACTCTAGGGGAAGGATACTGCAAAATCCCCATTCCCACCCCACCCTGGGACCAGCCAGAGGTGGTATTTGCCAGTTCCTGAACTACTCAAAATTTCCACTACTGGTTCTCCGAACTACTCAAAAGTTCCACTGCTGGTTCTCCGAACTACTCAAAATTTCCACTACTGGTTCTCCGAACTACTCAAAATTTCTGCTACCGGTTCTCCAGAATCTGTCAGAACCTGTTGGAGTTCATTCCTGTGCTAGATGATAGAATGACTTAGACTCAAGAAAACAGCCATCAACACTAGACCAATTTCATATCTTACTGCTTAATATCTCCTGCAATCCCTTGCCTTTTGCACGCCTCTATTTGTTGCTGCTGCACGGAATGTAAAACCGACGACGACTAATTTCACATAAAGTTAAATAGGCATGTTACAACCAAATACCGACGCGGTATTGGCCCAAGGCTACAGTCGCATCTGCTCAGATGTTATTGGCATGCAGAGAGCTAGTAAGGAAGGAATGGCAGGATAAGACACTGGTGGTGGATGGCAGCCACTTATGGACCTATTTGTTCTGTCAGAAGCAGTGATGGTATTTTAAGAAGTGTCGTTCTCTGCAGGTTGCGTCTGAATTTTAGCTTAAGAAAGAAGGAGCACGAAGTGTAATGAGAAGCAAGCAGCAAAGACCATCTTCCCTGCTGCTTTTCAACAAAGCTGGAGGCCATGTTTAGCTGATGGCACTAACTTTCTCCAAGTTGGCAGCTTCCAGATGTATTGGTTCTTCAAGAAGTCCCAAGCAAACTGTCTACTCACATCTGGGATGGCACATTATGTGAAATCCCAAACCTGAATTAACAAAGCACATGTCCCGCTGTGTCCACGTGGTACCCGAGCAAATAAACAATATGATGTTTTAACACGATGGCCTGATTCACACGGATCAGGGTTCTCCCCACATGCTGAACACCACCCAAGGGATTTAAATCCATTTTAGCCTTAATGCACTGTATGTCATATAAGTCCATCCCTCTGAAGCAGGGGTGGGATTCAGCCAGTTTGGACCAATTTGGGCGAACCGGATATTAATTTTAATTTGGTTCGCCGAACTGGTAGTTGCAAGGACTGGCTGACCCCGCCCACCCCACCCCACCCCTCCCAGGAGTCTCCACGCAGCCTGTTTTGGATGCCAAGTAAGTGCAGGCTCTGGAACAGAAAATAATGGGCCTATCAGAAGTACCAGTAGTCTGGAAAGAAGCCTGTTTCTGGCCTCTGGAGGGCCTCCAGAGCCCAGAGGCTCGAGGAAAGCCTCCGGAGCATGGGGAGGGTGAAAACGCCCCCCCCCATACCATGGTGCCAGAAGCCGACTAGGCCACACCCCCATGGCCATGCCCACTCAGCAACCGGGCAGAGAACCGGTTGCTAAACTTTTTCAATCCCACCCTTGCTCTGAAGTATCCTTGCTGTTGGCGAATCTGATTCCACATTCTGCCTCTCAATATGGTCGTTCAGAGGGAAGATCACAAGCAAATCTTGGGGATGATCACCATGTTTGAAATGTGTCCACAGCCTCTAATGGTTCATAAGATGAGAAGAAAGGCAATAAGCCTCCAGCTGTTGACCAAGCACTGAGCTTCAGTTTTGAGAATATAAGAAGAACTCTACTGGGTCAGGTCAAAGGACTATCTTAGGGAACAACAACCTTGATGCTCTAAATATTTTTGAACTAGGTAAAGGCTCCCCTCACACATATGTGCTAGTTGTTCCCACCTCTAGGGGGTGATGCTCATCTCTGTTTCAAAGCCGAAGAGCCAGCGCTGTCTGAAGACATCTCTGTGGTCATGTGCCTGGCATGACTTAATGCCAAAGGCCCACGGAACGCTGTTACCTTCCCACCAAAGCTGGTCCCTATTTTTCTACTTGCATTTTTTACCTGCTTTCGAACTGCTAGGTTGGCAGAAGCTGGGACAAGTCACGGGAGTTCACCCCGTTACGCAGCGCTAGGGATTCGAACCATTGAACTGCCGACCTTTTGATCGACAAGCTCAGCATCTTAGCCACTGAGCCACTGCGTCCCTTGAACTATATTTCGCATCAAACGTAGACAGCATGGACATACAAGGGATGATGAGATCTGAAATCCCAAAACATTAGATCAGCCATTTTTCCCCCCCCTTTCTTACTGTGGCTGATCAGATACATCTGAAAGGTTTACAAGACAGGTGTCAGGAGATATGGATTTTTCCAAAGCCATCTCCCTTTTCTAATCACCCATTCCGGATTTTTGCTTTATTTATCCGATTCCCAAAAACCCAGTGAGGAGAGACTGAAAGAGTTAGGTATCTTTAAGCTTGAGAAAATATGACTAGATGAAGTATTCTTTGAACACTTGAAAGAATGTCCTACAAAGGAAGGTTAGGACCTGTTTTCTCCTATATAGGGCAGGGCATAGAATAGATGTTTTAAGCTAGAGTGAGACAGATTCTGACCAGATGTTAGTGTAAAACTTTGACAGTTAAAGCACATCCACAGTGGAACCAATGACCCAGTAAGATGGTGGATTCTCCTTCGCTGAATGTATTCCAGGAAGGTTAGACTATTTAGATTCTTACTCTGGGCAGAAGGTTGGCCACAAAAAATTCTTTTATGGCTGTATTATTTTATTCCACCATATTCTCTCTCTATCTCTCTCCCTCTCTCTCTCTTTCTCTCTCTCTCTCTCTCTCTCTCTCTCTTTCTCTTACTATGAAGTTGATAAAATTAAGTCAGGAAGAACATCTGCCATACTTTCTCTAGCATTTTATATGTCTTAACTCTCTAGCTATTTTCATCTATTTCTGTACAAATCTCTTTCTAATTGTTTGTAAACTAAGATCTTGATAAATCAACAAAGCCAGCGAAGAGGAAATAATGGAAATGACTAACGTTCTCTGCGTGATCCTTACAGGTGCAACATGTTTCCGACTCTAGAGGTACACGAAGAGCAAAGCTATAAGAAAAGATGTCCCTTCTGATACTCACGTTTAACAAAATAGGAATTATTGCATATTAAAGAGAGAGGCACTTTAAGGATGCTTCCAGTAAGCAGGAAATGTTATGAACAATTAACAATTAACCATAAATCAGGATGTTCCATAAAGTATCAATTATCAGATTTATGGAGAAGGATGCTTTCTAAAATTACTGCCTCGTGGGATTATAAACCCTTAAATTAGGGATTGAAAATAAACAAGCCATAGGAAGGGCTGCCAAAATTCTCTGTGGCCGTAGATGGCAACAAAGATCCGGAAAACTGTATTCAGGTGTTCATGACAGAAGTGTCTGTGGTAACAGGTCTGTGGTAAAAAAAATAAGCCAAGATGGCCTCCGTGCAATTGATCCACTCCCAAGAAGGGTGGGGCTTCGATCCTACGATAGCAGTGTTCCAATGTCTCAGGGGCTGCCACAAAGAAGAGGGAGTCAAGCTAGTCTCCAAAGCTCCTGAAGGCAGGACAAGAAGCAGTGGGTGGAAACTAATCAAGGAGAGATGCAATTTAGGACTAAGGAGAAATTTCCTGACAGTTAGAACAATGAATCAGTGGAACTACTTGTCTCCAGAAGTTGTGAATTCTCCAACAATGGAAGTTTTAAAGAAGAGATTAGATAACCATTTGTCTGAAGTGGTGTAGAGTTTCCTGCCTAAGCAGGGGGTTGGACTAGAAGACCTCCAAGGTCCCTTCCAACTCTGTTGTTCTGTTCTGTTCTGTTCTTCTCTATGATTCTATTCTATTCTAGTCTAGTCTAGTCTAGTCTAGTCTAGTCAATTTGTTTGTTCCGTGACTCTGAGAGACCCTGTGCCAAGTTTTGCCTTGTACTGTGTTTGGAAACAAGTTACGTGGCAGCTTGCCAAGCGAGATAAGGTGTGTTGAGAAATATTCCTCTGAAAGACTGTTTGGACAGGCCTGTAAATAAAAGAGGTTTTGCTGGGACCAAGACTCTGTGTCCTGCTTTTTAAGGGAGCCCAGGTTAGAACAGTGACTTTGGGCCAATCACCAGGAAACATTGAGCTCTACTCCCATTTTAGTTACGAAACCCAGTTAAGTGACTTTGGGCCAACCTCCAGAAGACAGCGAGTTCTAGTCCTGCCTTAGGCAAGAAAACCAGCTGGATGAATTTGGACCAATCACCAGGAGACAGTGAGTTCTAGTGCCCCTTTAGGCACGAATGCAAGCTGGGTGACTTTGGGTCAATCAACAGGAAATGGGTGTGAGTTCTAATCCTGCCTTAGACATGAAAGCCAGCTGGGTAACTTTGGGCCAGTCATTCCCTCTCAGCCCAACTCACCCTGCAGGATTATTCAGTATACCGTATTTTCCGGCGTATAAGACGACCCCCTACTTTTCCTATTAAAATATAGGGTTTGGCTATACTCGCCGTATAAGACTACCCCTCAATGTTGTTGGCGCTCCCGTAGCGTCATCGGTCAGTGCTGGCAATTCAGATTCAGGAAGCTGTGCCGATCTCATCAAGGCTGCATGCCACTGAATGCTGGACCCAGCTGGTTGCTGCGCGGAGCTTCCCCCACCGTCCCAGGCATCCAGGTGGATATTACCGACGCTCCGACTTCCCCAGACAGCTGGGGCTCACCATCACTGGGGGTCAATTGGGGAAGTCGGAGCATTGGTAGGCTTATACCCGGGTATAAGATGACCCCTGACTTTTGAGAGGATTTTCCTGTGTTAAAAAGTAGTCTTATACGCCAGAAAATACGGTATATAGTGCTTTTTGCTTTGCACTTTCCACTGTGCCAGTTCCGGAATGGCAACTTATTCAGGTGCCTTCCCTTTTTCCTTCCCAAAAGGTCACCCTATTGACTTAACTAAATTGAGATATCTTGCACAATACAGTAATAACGGTGACGGGTGGAAGGGGGGGGGGGGTGAGAGAAGGGAAGCTGTGAGTTAATAATCTGATAATCTACTTGGCTGATCAAAAAGCAATAAAGTCATTAGTTTAATTAAGGGGCAAGAAGATTTAATGAAACATTGGTGGCAAAACAAAATTAAACATTTAGGAGATATTAAAAAATACATATTAGCTCATCCAGCGATATTGATTCAAATAAGGGCTTGTGGGAGCCTGGAGAAGGGAGGTGGGGGGAGAGAAGATCCAGGTTTGCCATTTATAATCAAACAAAAGCATTCAGGAGATTGGACAAGCTTTGCAAAAAGAGATTTTTTTCTCTCCTCCAGCGGAAGAGAAGGATACAGTTCAAGGTTCTCTCTCTCTCTCTCTCCCTCTCTTTTTTTTTTTCAAAATATTTTTGCTAATTCCCTTGCTGGAGTGCCAGGGAAGAAAAAAAATGCCCCGCGTATTATGGAACAATATTAGTTCTTTTCTCCAAGGTAAACCACGGAAAAGGATTGTTTTAATCTCGTTGCCTCCACCGTATTGTCTAGGGAAAAAGAAACGCGCACACCCGTAATATTTCACATTTCATGCAACGCCTTGAGAATGCATATTGAAATGCAGAGGAATTGAAATGCGTTTTTGGAAACCCCCTTTTGCACAAAGTGTGTTCTCAGCGGGGCACCTGCTAATTTCTACTCGCGATGCACTGGCCAAAGTTGCAAACCAGGAAGGGTGTGTTAAAGTTGTGTATGCCTCAGTTTCCCACGTCCATGAAGGACTACAGCAGAAGTGGGTTTCAAATCCCGGCGCTACCAGTTCGCTATCGGTAGTGCGCGGGTGTACGGGTGGGCTTGCTTCGCGAGTGTGCGGCACTTCTGCACATGTGCAAAAGCTTCTGTGCAAAGGCAGAGCATTTTTAATGACGTCTGGGTGGATGGGCGGAGCCTCCTGCTGCCGCCGCTACAGATTCACCCGAACCAGGGCGAACCGGGAGCAACCCACCACTGGACTACAGGTAATCCTCGATTTACAACTGTTTGTTTAGCGACCATTCAACGTTACAACAGCATTGAAAAAAGTGACTTATGACCACTTTTCACCCTTGCAACCATTTCAGCATCCCCATGGTCCTGTGATCAAAATTCAGACGCTCGACGACTGACTCATATTTATGACGGTTCCAGTGTCCCAGGGTCATTGCAATCCAATTTTGCGACCTTCTTATAAGCAAAGTCAATGGGGAAGCCAGATGCGCTTAAGAACTGCAGAGATTCCCTTAACAACCGTGGCGAGAAAGGTTGTAAAATGGGGCAGAACTCACTTAACAACTGTCTCGCTTAACAACCGAACTTTGGGGCTCAATGATGGCCATAAGCTGAAGACTGAAAAACCAGCTCCATCTTGTTTCTCTTCCGTGAACTGTTTATAACCTAGCTGGTCAATGTTAAGACCTAGCAAAATTCGCTTAACCAATGTTTCGCTTAGCAACAAAAAATGTTGGCTCAAATTTTGGTCGTAAATCGAGGACTCTCTGTGCTTCTTATTCTGTTTCTTGTCCTCCTTCACTTCTTCTCTACGTCTGATCACAGGGAGATATAAAACACGGTTCCAATACAACTTGTCCTGATTGTCATTGGAGACAAGGGGCTTGTTAGGAAGTGATGAGAAAGGATAAATCACATTTAAGATGAATGTGCCGTTAATTTCACTGATAATGGCAAGAGCGTTATGGTTAAGTCATGTTCAAATATGTTTGAAGAGACACCATTTAGTGAGCTCCGTCAGAGGAAATTAACTGCATAAATGTTTATTTCCTTTAATAGACCAGGAAAATGATTTGGAGGGAGGGAAGACGTGTCCAACAGAATTCTCTTCTGTCTAAAAATAAAACCTCTTAATCTTGACGTACATAAAACTAAGAGAACATCAAAGCTTCTTCCTGTATCATTTTTTTCATATAAAACATTCATTGATTAATCATTGTTTCGTTCAATGGTTGAGCATTTTGTCCTGTGAAGCCCTGCCTCTCGAATAGAGTAGAGAAACTCTGATTGGTTTATTAGACTCAAACTTTGACTTCTGGAATTGACTTAGCAAGCAAGATTTATTTTTTATTGTATTTATTTATTTGTCAAGAACGTATTAGATAATAAGTATAAACATGGATACGTAAAATAGATACAAATAGAGGAAACTTTAGGACAGAGAGGGTAGGCATGATGGTGCTCTTATGCACACCCCTTACAGACCTCTTAGAAATGGGATGAGGTCAGCGGTGAAATCTAAAATTTGTTACTACCGGTTCTATTGGCGTGGCTTGGTGGTGGGGGTGGGGGTTAATGTGACTGGGTGGGCAAAGAAGTTGTTAAAAAATGCTTTCAAAAGGCTCTGACGATCCCAGTTGAGTTGCCTGATCGGCAGAGACTTTTTTTCTTTTAAATGCCTCTGACGATCAGGCAACTCAGCTTGGATCGTCAGAGGCATTTAAAAGGAAAAGGTTTTTTTTTCTTTTAAATGCCTCTGACGATCAGGCATTTAAAAGCTGCAGCTTGGATCGTCAGAGGCATTTAAAAGAAAAAAAGGGTTTTTTTTTTCCTTTTAAAAGCCTTTGATGATCCCAGCCGCGCGAGCATCAAAGGCTTTTGTTTTTTTACTTTTAAAAGCATTTTTTCAGCCGAAGAGGTTGTAGAAAAAATGCTTTTAAAAGTAAAAAAAAAAAGCCTCTGATGATTGTGCGGCTCAGCTGGGCATGGGGGTGGGGGGGGCAGGGATTTTTGCTACCGTTTCTCCGAACCACCCACCTCCATCGCTACCGGATTGGGCGATCCGGTCCGAACCGGGAGCATTTCATCCCTGAAATGCTCCCAGTCACAGTAGACAGTCTTAGGTTAAAGTTTTGGGGGTTTGGGGAAGAAACTAAAGAGCATTCCAGGCATTGACCACTCTGTTGCTGAAGTCCTATTTTCTACAATTGAGTTTGGAGCGGTTTACCTTAAGTGTGTATCTATTGTGTGCTCATGTATCGTTGTGATTGAAGCTGAAGTAGTCATTGAGAGGTAGGATATTGTAGCAGATAATTTTATGAGCTATGCTTAGGTCATACCGAAGGCGGCGTAGTTCTCCGTTTTCTAAGCCCAGAATTTTAAGTCTGGTGGCATAAGGTATTTTGTTGCGAGCAGAGGAGTGGAGGACTCTTCTTGTGAAATATTTCTGGACACGTTCAAATGTATTAATGTCCGATATGTAGTGCGGGTTCCAGTGTTGTGGTTTTTAAGGCCTGTTGTAGGAAGACAGCCAATTACGGAAGAACCGGTTAAACAGCCCATGACTTACTCTGAGACATAGGCTGGGAGATGAGGAAAAGCTGCAGGGTACCCATGTGGCATGTGAAACTTTCCAAGTTTGATTCGGGACAACTTTAGACAGTGATGGTGGAAATACCTTAGCAGAAAGTTTGCTATGAAAGTATGTGGAACTTCCTCTTAGTCGTTATGTAGAACTCTTTTCCAGTTCCAGAAACAGAGGAGCCAAAGCTCAGGCTCAGAACACATGGTTCACATGAACAAGGTCTCAGATTTAATCCTCACCATCTCCAGATTTTATTTTTTTTTGCACCCGTGTCAGAAGCACCGAGGCGCTTCCGGGTTGAAAGGATTAGCTGGTGACATCACCGTTGCTCCTGGGATACCCCGTTGGGGGTTCCTTTCATGCAGGGGTGAAATCTAAAATTTGTTACTAGCGGTTCTGTGGGCGTGGCTTGGTGGTGGTGGGGGTAATGTGACTGGGTGGGCGTGGCCAATTTTTTTTTACTTTTAAAACTATTTTTTACATGTAAAACCATGTTTAAAAATGCTTTCAAAAGGCTCTGACGATCCCAGCTGAGTTGCCTGATCAGCTGGCAACTCAGCTGGGATCGTCAGAGCTTGGATCATCAAAGCCATTTAAAAGAAAAAAAAAGGCTCTGATGATCGTGCGGCTCAGCTGGGCATGGGGGGCGGGGGCAGGGATTTTTGCTACCAGTTCTCCGAACTGCCTGCCGCCATCGCTACCTACTCGGCCGAGTCGGTACGAACCGGGAGCATTTCACCCCTGCTTTCATGCCTCCAGCAGGAACTGGAGTGAAGGACAGGAGCTCAACCCTGCCCCATGGCATCTCTCGGGTCTCCAACGTGGGCTTGGTAACCTCCTGCCTAGCGTTCCAACCACTTGAGCCCCCATGCTCCACCTCCTCCAGATAGAACCTAGGTACAGGGTCCTATCTGAACCCTAGTAAGATGAAGTAGACTGACTTTCATCAACCTCATCTATTGGGATCACAGTTCCTACAATTTCTATGGGTTGTGATAACTGGAATTCTGAAAATAATAGTGCCCCACTCCACACCTGATGTCTATAAAGATTCTCAATCATCCAAGTCATGATTGTCCAAAAAGTTGCCCCCTTGAAAAGGTGCTCTTTTCAAAAGGTGACTAGACTTCCTTGGTGTTTTTTTTTTCTTTGAAAGCCTCTCGCTTCTCATCCAAGAAGCTTCTTCAGTTCCTTACAGTGTTCTGACTTAGGCTTCCTTAGAAAGTAAACAGCACAAACTTAGTCCCGGCAAACCCCTTTAATTCATACGGCTGTAAATTACTTTCATGTACAGTCCGCAAGGCTTGATAAACAGTCTTTCAGAGGAAGGTTATCAACACCCACCTATCTCACATGGAATGCTGCCAAAGAGCTAATTTCCAGATGCAGGACAAGGTCAAACTTGGTACAGAGTCACAAACAGAATTTTCAAATCTTGAATCGGCCAGACGAACTAATTGCTTCCTGCAAAGCTCCCGTCCCGTTTGCTTCTCTTTTATGTCTTATGGGAGGGGCCAATCATCTCCAAGCCTTACTCCCAAGTCGACCCTGTTTCCTTAATTGTTCCTGTCTCCTGACAGCTCTACGCATGCACATACTGGGAAAAGGTTCACACTGTTCTTCTGCCTCACTGATGTCAGATTCTCAAGACTCTGGAGGCAGCAAAGAACTACCAGATGGCCTAGGCCCTCTCTCTGCCTCCTCCGCAGAGCCCTCGTCCGAGCCTTCCCCAGACTCCAGGACTGGCCCACGTTCCTCCCCAACCTCCTCACTGTCCGAATCTGCTACCAGGTCTGCTGGCCGCTGGTGGGCCACAACGGATGGGATCCCAGAATGGGGAAGGCTTGACGGTTCTGTTTTGAGAAACTTGCTGAACTTAAGCTGGTGGATTGATGGTCTAACTTAGGACAAAGCAAACCTTCAAGTTTGCTATCGTCGTGAAATGTAGGTCTTCGTTTCCACCTCACCTACAGATGTGACTATATTAAAGAATAAACATTGGGAAGAATATTCCTGTGACACATTTAAGTGTGCCACTTTGTCCTTTATTCTCTGCACTTTGCAAATCTATGTCAACCCATGTGGGATCCATAGACGCAGAAGGACATAATCTTATAAAGCATAATTTTATTTTTCTGCCAGCCTATAACTTTTTATGTAGCATGTAGGAACACACCTAATGAAATCTACCATAATAAATGGTAGGGGAAGTGTGATATTGTGGAGTAACCAAAGGGAAGAACTCTTCAGTACCATAAAAGCTTGCAGAGCTGTGGCTAGGATTTGCCAAGGTCTCAAATTATGTCTTTTTCTTCATCACAGTGAGTTTCTTCCAATACTTTCCATTAACTATAGCTTATGAACTAATACATCTATGTCTGTTTTTATTTCATTTTCTGATGCACTCTAAACCTTCGGGGAAAATTAGCCCATTTTCATATCCTCCCCTCCCTGGAAATTAACACCTACCTCTTGCCAATCAGAATATTGAAATCAGATGTGCATTATTGCTCCATAACCAAACTTTGCATTCGCATTCATTTTTCTGGTGGAGCTTAATCTGGGGGCTTGGACAATGCCAGGTGGCTGATCAGGAAAATACCAGGAATCAAAGAAGCCTCACCACCCACTACCATCCTCTTGCTTGTTGGAGAAATGTTGCATATCAAGTGTTTATCTCTAAAGAGTTAAGGAGGGTTGGAAGAGGGAACCCAAGGACACCATGTTCACAGGCCAGAGACAAACAGAAAAATCCCAAACAGCCAAAAGTCAAGTTCAAAAGCATTGGAGATCAGAAGATCTAGAGACAAAGGGAAGAGCAACAGAAAAAGGAAGAGAGAAAAGAAGGGAGGTGGAAAGAGAAGAAGGAAGATAGAAGACAGGGAGGGAGGGAGGGAGGAAGAAAAGGAGGCCAGAAGGGAGAGAGAGAGGAAAAAAGGGAAGGGAGGTGGAAAGAGAGAAAGAAAAATGGGAGGGAGGGAGGAAGGAAGGAAGGAAGAATAGAGGCAAGAAAGGAAGGAGAATGGAGGGAGGGAGGGAGGAAGAAGAATGGAGGGAAGGAGGAAGGAAGAATAGAAGGAAAGAAGGAAGGAAGCAAGGAAGCAAGGAAGCAAGGAAGGAAGAATAAAGGCAAGCAAGGAAGGAAGAATAGAGGCAAGGAAGGAAGGAGAATGGAGGGAGGGAAGAAGGAAGGAAGAATAGAAGGAAGGAAGGAAGGAAGGAAAGAAAGAGGGAAGGAAAGAAGGAAGGAAGAATAGAGACAAGGAAGGAAGGAGAATGGAGGGAGGGAGGGGGGAGAGAGGGAGGGAAGGAAAGAAAGAAGGAAGGAAAGAAAGAAAAAAAGGAGGAAAGGAGGGAGACTCTTCTCAGTTTTCAGGATTGCCATTAATACAAGAGAATCGCAGCAGACTCATAAAAATGGGCAGCGTCTCCTATCTCGAATTTGCACAGGCCCCTCTCAATAACCCAAAGCCGACCCTCCTTGTAACACAATCCCCTTGAGCTTTAGAGTCTTTCAAGTGGAATAAAGATGTTACTGTAATGACAGTGAATGTAATGAGATTAAATGTACTTGGGAGCGAAGGTAAATGGCTTTACATCAGAACGAGCGTCGGAGCCCAGGTTCTGTATAATGAAGACAAATGAGATTATTGTGGCTTTTTGGGCCGCGCTTCCTCCAGTGAATGGTGGCCACCGCAGGGGGGAAACGCCTCACAACAGGATTGCGAGGAGCAGCAAGATTTTTCATGGGGGGAAGATATGAAAAGCGCCTCGCTGTAAAGAAATACAGGGAAATTGGCTCGCAAGAGCATAATTGTGTCCTTGTTCACACATTGTGCTAAACCATCATTCCTCATCTCGCCGATGTCAGTTCTTCGGTTGATCGGCAACAGCCATGCTGGTTTGTGGGTCCCTGGCTGCTGAACTTCATACATCCGAAGGGCACTCAGATTTCGGAAGGTTGTCTTAAGAAATTGGTTTCCTCCAAATTATTGTTTAGGACAAACTCAACAAATGCGTTGATGTGCGCTCCATAAGATGTTCAATAAATTTGCCATCGTGATTATTCTGGGGACTGAACTTTATCTCGCTGATTCGGGTTTTCACTACCCGGTTATTCTAATTAATGCTTTGCAATTTTGTTCACGGACAAATATTATTATTATTGTTTTTTTTTAAGTTTTCTTTTTAAACAAAAACAACATAAAAATATCATCCTTCCCAACAATTACAGACAGTGTTTCGATCGGTTAAAATCATTTCGTGCTCTCAAAAATTTTCAAAGTCTCATCTTATGACAAATATTCTTTCCTCTAGCAGAAAACAAGTATTTAAACATTTTATCCAAATTTCATTTCATATATAATATCGCATCTCCATGCTTTATTATCTATCCATTGATAAAATATCTCCCATATCAAATAATATTGTTTATCTTCCTGTTCTCTTATTTCAAATGTCAGCCATATTAATATTATTGTTATCGCTGTCTTGTGTCTTTTTTGTGGATATGTCACCCTTAGGAATGTATGGGATGCTGCATTGGCAACTATTGTGACTCTGAATAGAGTTGCCAATGCATAAATTGAATTAATATATATAGATTATAAAATGCACTTAGAACTAGGGGGAAATTTCCTGAAAGTAAGAGCAATTAACCAGTGGAACAGCTTGCCTCCTGAAGTTGTGGGTGCTCCATCACTGGAGGATTTTAAGAAGAGACTGGACAGTTATTTGTCTGAAATGATATAAGACTAGGTGGCTCAGTGGCTAAGACACTGAGCTTGTCGATCAAAAAGGTCGGCAGTTCGGTGGCTTGAATCCCTAGTATGGGTCTCCTGCGTGAGAAGGGGGTTGGACTAGAAGACCTCCAAGGTCCCTTCCAACTCTGTTATTCTGTTAAAAGCAACTAAGTATATCGGTCTTTCTTTCTCTTTGATTCTTGAGCAAAGAATGAAAAAAAAATGGATGTCTTGTTGACAATTTTGACCATACCCTGACAATATCCCTAGCCCTTGGCACATATTCAGTTGGTTGTAAATAGATTGGAGGAAAGTTGTTGTTCTGTCCCCTCCTACGAGTGGCTCAAATAGCCCGGCAGTAACAAACGCAGGCTAGAGAGACTGAAGCTGGCCCTTTAATAAATAGTTCTCTTCCAAAACATATATCAGTCCAATAGTTACCGGGCAATGTTCCAAAGGTCTTGGCAGACAGACAGCAGGCTAATGCAGGAATGCAGACTCTTGTCAAAAAACTCCAAACTAACAGTTGTAACTCCACTGCATCCAAAACGCCAACAAATTGTTCACCACGCCTTTCCAGCCCAGTCACACCCCTTTTATATTTTGTAGGGTGTGGCCCTACGTCTCCTGACCACACCTCTTAGGACGTGGCAATAGCTGTTCTCTATGACGTCTCCTACGTCTCTCTCTCTCTCTTGCGTCCAATAGGGGCTCCCCCTCGTTGTTACCGGTCTCTGTTTCCTCCTCAATTTGGCTGGGGTCCATAGGCATGTCAGCAACTGTCAGTTCTTGCTGACTCACCAGTGAAGACGGCCTCTCCAGCACATAGCTCGTGACAGCTTCCTTCTCCTCCATATCATCCTCCGAATCAGCATGCAAAGATAAATCAGCCTCCGGGGTCAGGATCACAACGGTTGTGAAGAAAAAGATAAGATCCTTCTCTCTAGGAATTTGCGTTCTGGTTTGTTCAAGCCAAAGATTATTAAGCATATCCTCTGAAACATACAACAAAGGACATTTAGCAAGTGGTACGCCTTGTAGAACAGGGACGTGGTGGCTCAGTGGCTAAGACGCTGAGCTTGTCAATCGAAAGATCGGCAGTTCGGCGGTTCGAATCCCTAGTGCCGCGTAACGGGGCGAGCTCCCGTTACTTGTCCCACCTTCTGCCAACCTAGCAGTTCGAAAACACGTAAAAAAATGCAAGTAGAAAAATAGGGACCACCTTTGGTGGGAAGGTAACTGCGTTCCGTGCGCCTTTGGTGTTTAGTCATGCCGGCCACATGACCACGGAGACGTCTTCGGACAGCGCTGGCTCTTCAGCTTTCAAATGGAGAGGAGCACCGTCCCCTAGAGTTGGGAACGACTAGCACATACGTGTGAGGGGAACCTTTACCTTTATCTTTATGCCTTATATGTACCACACCCTATCAGCCATTGAGTTGCTCTTGGTTAACCTTCCCTGGTGAGACTCGATGCTTCCAAATCAATATTCCAAAAGGACTAGATCTTCTTTACTCTCCCTTTCAATCTGGAGAACTTCATAACTCTTATTTGATTGGCTTTAAAGTCTCAAAGTGAAGAAAGGCTGCTGTGAGCTGAAGCTTGTGTGCCATTTGTTATGTATCAAGGTGATTCATTTCAATCAGCATGCATCCCCTTTCTGAGATTCAAGGTAATCTGTTGTGAGTCCTCAGGGTTGCCATGGTTTCCTTTCTTTGTTTACACATATACACACGCACGAGTGTGTATTTGTATATCTAGGAAGATGCATTGTTTCAGACCTTCAGAAGATAGAAGGGTTTTTTTTAAAAAAAATATATTTGTTCATAAAACAAGGAATAGATCCTTCCTTCCTTCCTTCCTTCCTTCCTTCCTTCCTTCCTCTCATTTTCCTTCATGTCATTTCCCTCCATTCCCCCTCCCTTCTTTCCCCTTCCTTCCTTCCTCTCATTTTCCTTCCTTCCTTTCCTTTCCTTCCTCTCATTTTCCTTCCCCTTCCTTCCCCTTCCTTCCTTCCTTCCTTTCCTTCCTTTCTCTCATTTTCCTTCTTTTTTTCCTTCCCTCCTCTCATTTTCCTTCCTTCCTTCCTTTCCTTCCTCTCATTTTCCTTCCTTCCTTTCTTCATTCCTTCCTGCCTGTATGCCTGCCTTCCTTTCCCTCCTCTCATTTTCCTTCCTTCCTTCCTTCCTTCCTTCCTTCCTTCCTTCCTTCCTTC
>WNWU01000065.1:75958-100252 GCA_012654045.1 Ptyas mucosa | reverse complement strand
CCTTCCTTCCTTCCTTCCTTCCTTCCTTCCTTCCTTCCTTCCTTCCTGGATTTCAATCTTAGAAATCTGCTGTTTCTCCAATCTATGGATCTTCCAGAAAAGTTGAGATCCATCATGTTCGTTCTAGAAATGCTAGTCCCAACCCAGTAAAGGACACGGGATTAGGACAAGTTGATTAATCTTAATCAATGGAAGTTTCAAACCATTATAGTTAGGAACAGGTTGTCCATCTTTGTGAGTCTGAGCTGTATTATTTCCTATTGGCCCACCCATTAGCCATTAAAGCAGAGTTGGAGAACTATTGCTTCAAAACAGTATCTTAAAAGCAACTTGCGTGAAGAATATCCATTTACACTTAACTGCTGACCGTATGATCTTATGCAAATTATTTGTCAGTAAATATTCCCAACCACTACACAACAGCTTTTGAGAAAGAAAAAAAAAGAACTCCAAAAGTCACTTTCCCCCTTTCTTTTTTTAATTAAAGATTAGGGTAGGTTCGGCTTTATTTTCCCTTTTGAAGTAGGAGGATCTATTTATCTCTTGTCATTTCCCTGCTGAGATAAATTGATTTAGCTTCTTCAAAGAATCTTTTTCAGATTGTGGAATAAGTATCTCCTAATATTTGTTGCCTGCAATTAAAAAACAAAAAATCCGATCACTCAAAATATGATTTTCCTCTATTCCCAGCAGTGTCTTGCTATATTTAACGTGACTTCCCTGCTTAACTGGTTAGAAGATTAAACTCAATAATACCATTTATTTCAATAAGTAAGAATTTACGAAATCTTTCCCGTGTCTGCTAGATGAATCTCTTTGATAGTTTCAATATGCTTTAATTCAACGGAAGATCATCTTAGTTAGGTTTGCTTATTAAATTATTCTTGGAGTTAAATGCTTTGACAACTTTGAATAAGCAAGATAAGGGCCTTTTGTTACTGGATGAAGTTTTCAAGCACCGAAAATTAACAAAAACAGGTTTTTTTCTCCTTTGGTTTTGATGTCTTCCCATCTATTTATATAAAAGAGCTAGAACAGATAACAGGGGAAAAAATACTTTTAGAAGAAATATCTGGGCATTATGTTTATGCCTAATTATACTGTCTCTCTTGGGCTCTAAATATTGCTAGACGTCACATCTGTTTCTAGGCATAACTGGAAGCCCTGTCTCACCTGAACCTATCAAATTTACAGAGTTCCTGGATGTTCAGGTTCTGGGAAAAAGGAATTTCTTACCAACATCTGAAGTACATTTGGTGGAAATTTAAAAAGCGATCTTCTTAACCTCTGGATTTCTAGTTGAAAGAAGTCCAGCGAGTCCCACTTCTTCTAGTGTTCTTTTCAGCAGCATGCAAAAGTTCTATCATTGAGACAGGACTTCTGCCTATAACATATCTTGACTAGCCCTGATGATGCTACCTAGTTTGGTAGTGAAACGTCTGCAAGAAAATAAGCAACTTCAAAGAGAACCCAGGATTCCTTAGCTCAACCCTGAGCTACAAATATTCTCCCTTATGGAATATGGAGTAGTTTGCAGAAGTTGCGGATGCTCCATCACTGGAAGCTTTCAAAAAGAGACTGGGCAACCATTTGTCTGAAATGGTACAGGGCAGTGGTGGTATTCACTTACCTTCGCTACCGGTTCGGAAATGTGAGCGAGACCTTCTGTGCATGCACAGAGCAAGAATGATGACGTCCGGGCGGGTGGGCAGAGCCTCCTTTCGTTGCTACCAGTCCGTCGGAACTGGTTAGAACCGGCAGAATGCCACCACTGGTACAGGGTCTCCTGCTAGAGCAGGGGGTTGGACTAGAAGACCTCCAAGATCCCTTCCAATTCTATTATTCTATGTTCTATGATATCCTCGTAGTTCAGTTTGGTGGAATTTCAAACATTTCTGTATAAAAAACTTGCTATTTCAATCTTCCTGTTGCTGGAAGTAGTATTTCTATGAATCATATAATAGTATAATGTCTATTTTTCAGCTGAACTTCACCATAAAGAGAATGGACCAGTGGTGGGTTGTCCCCGGTTCGGACTGGTTCTGTAGAACCGGTAGTAAAACCGGAGGGAGGCTCCGCCCACCAACCCTGATGTCATCAGAACGCTTCTGCGCATGCGGCCCCGTTGCGAACTGGTAGTAAAGGTGAGTAGAACCCACGCCTGGAATAGACTTTCTAATCTCATCACACTAAAGACACCAAACTCCAATGACAGTTAAGATCTAATAAAACAGTAAATTAGAGTCATATAAAGCTGAAAGACAAATATTTTGTTTTTTCTTAATGCTTTAAGTGTTTCATGTTAATGTTGCTTGAGACAGAATAGGGCAAAAGATACTATATGAAATATGTCTATTCCTAATCAATTTAATTATGTGAAACTAGTTGCTGTTATTACCATAATAATAAAACAGGAGGAACAATTGTATTTTACAGGAAAGAAGTGGATTCTAAGTGCTCCTTAATTTTGTTCACTTAGGCTTAATTTTATACAGAGAATAGAATAGAATAGAATAGAATAGAATAGAATAGAATAGAATAGAATAGAATAGAATAGAATAGAACAGAATAGAATAGAATAGAACAGAATAGAATAGAATTTTTTATTGGCTAAGTGTGATTGGACACACAAGGAATTTGTCTTGGTGCATACGCTCTCAGTGTACATAAAAAGAAAAGATACATTTGTCAAGAATCATAAGATACAACACTTAATGATAGTCATAGGTACAAATAATCAATCAGGAAACAATAGATGATATTACTCATTCTGAAAAGGACTATTAAGATCAACTTACGTAATAAATATATATCAACCTTCGCAGAAAATTTTGAAGCTTTCAAAACATAATGTACATTGTGAAAGAATAGATTGTACAGATTCCTTTAGATGGTTTGGTTAGTTGGTTCAAGGGTAGATTAAAATAATTGCCTAAGTGGATAGGAAAAGCTGCAATGTTTTCTCTCTTTAGAGGTTTATTTTTTTAAAGTTTTGCAATCAAACCAAAAGAAATGGAAGTTTTTCAATTAATATTTAGCCTCTCTAGGCAGAAAGTTCATTTCACCACATGAAACACAAAAGCATCTTGAACTGTTTTTCAATCTGTAAGCAAACCTGAGCTACCTTGACAACAAGATACCAATAAACCTGTAATTTCTATTGCTCACACTTTTTTTCTCTGTGTTATGAGTCTTAGCAAACGCTCACTGCCATAGGCTAATAGTCTGTAACCAACCTTACCTTCAAAAATGTCAAATAAAATGAAAAAAGGAGCATCAGAGAGAAGAATGTTGGCCTTCGTCAAATCCTATGGGGTCATCTCATAGATTCTTTAGATTCCATGAGTTCCTTCTTCTAGAAAAATTAAATTAGAAACCAGCTATAAGTAAAATGACTTCAATTTCCTGTCCTTCATTACTCATTGCTCCTGGAAAAAAGAGGAATTTTGAGGCTGGTGGAAATTGCTCGTGCATGGTGAAACTAAATCATCTCGTTATGCTACTTTCAAGTTGGCCACTTAAATCCAATGATAACTTTATCCTAACTTTTCCATCCCAGATCAGCATGGTTCTTCCTCTCACATTTATTTTTTTTCAATGAAACGTTGAGTAGGTTACATCATGGATACCAACTGGCTAAATTATAATTTCTTTAGCTACAGTATGTTGATCAGAAGTCTGGTGGAACCTTTTCCAGTTAACATGTCATTAAACGCATAGGTTTTCATGGGTAACTGGTCACACCATCAGATGTATTTGAGTGGCTAGAGTGAAGTAAGTTTTTAAGTGGGGAAGAAGGGAAGAAAAGATGTTGAAACTTTGGAAAAAGTGCAGAGAAGAACAACTAAGATGATTAAAGGCCTGGAGACTAAAACATATGAAGAATAGTTGCGGGAACTGGGTATGGCTAGTCTAGAGAAAAGAAGGACTAGAGGTGTCATGATAGCAGTCTTCCAGTATTTGAGGGGCTGCCACAAAGAAGAGGGGGTCAACTTATTTTTCCAAACCACCAGAGGGCAGGACAAGAAACAATGGATCGAAACTAATCAAAGAGAGACGCAACCTGGAATTAAGGGAAAACACACTAACAGTGAGAACAATTAACCAGTGGAAGAGCTTGCCTTCAGAAGTTTTTAAGAAGACGATGGACAGCCACTTGTCTGAATTGGTGTGGGGTCTCCTGCTTGAGCAGGTTGTTGGACTAGAAGACCTCCAAGGTCCCTTCCAGATCTATTCTGATTGAAAGATATAAGAGATTGGATTTTGATGCAGATGTAGCTTTGATGTGAGACTGACATGGAATGTAAGTTCTGCTTCAAAATTCTATTTTGTTGGCTGGAGATTACGTACGGTACAATCCACATGGAAGAAACTTCACATCAGAGCACTGAACTTTGATTGAAGTCTACGGGCTTCAAAAGGCAAGCATCACCTGAAGCTGATCAAACACAGGCACCACCTGAGCAGGTGGGACAGTCAGATAATAAGACCTCTCAGCCACCACACCCAGTGAGTAGAGCAAGCAGCAGAGCAAAGATATTCCATGAGGCTACTTGCCAAGCAAGGGAATAAATCTCTTGATGAAAGACAGCTGGTTGCAGCCTGATTTAAGAGGCAGCCCCAACCTATAATCCTTCATTGGAATCAACTGTCTGATCTCTGGCTTCTGTATGATGCTTGTGTGGATTCTTCTTGTGAAATTCTGACCTCTCGACAAGCTGACAACCCTGGCCTGGCTCTTGGAATTCCGGATGGAATTTTGACTATTCTTCTGCATGTTCCTGGTAAAAGCAAAACCACGCAGGCAAACTTCTTTCAGAGACTGTTTTGGTTTGCAATCCTTGTCAGCTTGTCCTCTCTGCAATTTTTGCCTATCTAGTGAGGCTAACATCAGTTTCGCAAAACCGTTTTTTATTTATTTATTTGTCCAGCATGTATAAGATAACAGATATAAGTATAAACATGATTATGAATACATGAAATGAATACGAATAAATGCGGGACAGTAGGACAGGGACGGTAAGCACTTATGCACGCCCCTGACAGACCTCTTAGGAATGGGGTGAGGTCAACAGAAGACAGTCTAAGGTTAAAGTTATGGGGGTTCGGGGAAGTAACCACAGAGTCAGGTAGTGCATTCCAGGCATTGGCCACTCTGTTGCTGAAGTCGTATTTTCTGCAATTGAGTTTGGAGCGATTTACCTTGAGTTTGTATCAATTGGGTGCTCGTGTAATATTGCAGTTGAAGCTGAAGTAGTCATTGATAGGTAGTACATTGTAGCAGATAATTTTATGTACTATACTTAGGTCAAACCGTACACGGTGTAGTTCTAGGTTGTCTAAACCCAAAATTTCAAGCCTGGTGGCATAAGGTATTCTGTTGCGAGCAGAGGAGTAGAGGACACTTCTTGTGAAATACCTCTGGACCCTCTCAATTGTATTAATGTCTGTGGGTTCCAGACAGATGAGCTGTATTCAAGAATTGGTCTAGCAAATGTTTTGTACGCTCTAGTTAGCAGTACAATATTACCAGAGAAGAAGCTATGCAAGATTAGGTTAACAACTCTTAATGCCTTTTTGGCAAAGTTGTTACAGTGAGCTCTGACACTTAGATCATTAGAGATGAGTACTCCAAGGTCCTTGACAGAGTGAGGGTCATTTACAAGGTCGTATCTGCTCAGCTTGTCCTTCTTCCCTTCAGTGAATTAGGTTGACCTCTGCCTGATGCACTTCCAAATGTTATCTTACTACTCCATACTTAAAAAGAAAACCCAATCCCTTTTATCTAGACAACAGCCCTGCCTATTATTGTCTATTAAGCTAAGGAAGTGTAGATGTGAATGTGAATGATCAAAATTTCTGGAAATCGCTTGATACCTAATGTGCTCGCACAGGATCTAATGATGATGATAACTGCACATATTGTAAGCTACCCAGAGTCAGTCTAAAGTCAGGAAGTCTTGAGACATCTAATAAATGACTAAATCTAATAAGTAACATGAATAACTAAAACAATATAATATATGAAATCATTGGGAAATATCTTTACTGAGCGTCATGATGGCCTAGTGGTGAAGACACATCCCACTCAGAAAGTGAGAGTTTAATTCTAAGTAATGGCAGATTAGGGGCAAAGAAAAAAAAATCTGCTGTGAACTTCACGTAGGCGTTAGGAAGGGCATCCAGCCAGTAAACGCTCAGCTCCATCCAGTTTTCCTGACTCTATCTTGAATAATTAAAGGATTACAGGGTCATAAAAAGGGAAATTTTTATTGGGGAAATATCTTTTTTTAAAGGTCAGAGCATTGATTTTTTAAAAAGAAATATATATCCAAAGATAAGAAGCTGTTTTCTTAATTTGCTTTCATCCAGAATTGAAGCAAAGCATTCCTTTGAGATGTTAGACGCCACTTTCTGGTTTGCCAATAATGTTCAAGGAAATACAGAAAAAATGTATTTGATGGCCCTGGTTCCTTCTCCTGAAAATGCCACAATTCCACTGGTTTCTTTGTCATGGCCAAACACATCAGCCAAGAATGTCTTCTCCGTTTGGTTTTCCTTTCAGCAAAACTGTTTCCCTAAAGCAGAAGTCAGACCTTGAAGTCACCCCACTCCCCACTGCTCGTCTTGTAAGTAAAGCCTTCTAATATCCTGTGGCCAAAGGGAAGCAGATGATTTCCAAAGCTGCTTCTCTATATTGGAGACAGAAATGCGTAGAGAACTAGGCTTAATTAATGGGAAAGGGAGGGAAAAATCCATACCGTAGATATTGCTTTTGAGTTCTTTACTCGCTGGTTTTATAAGGACCAAGAAAGCTTGCCTTTTCTTTGATGGCGTTCAATCACCACGATGCCTTTTGTCGCAAGGCAGCAAGGACGAACTTCCCCCAAGACTTTTGCCCTAAATCAAAAATCTCAATCCGGTTAAAGACTATCCCTTGTCTCAAGCACTCTAAAAATACATACATATATACAGTTACATTACAAAGCATTCACACTCTAGAAGAATGGAACGGAACGGAACGGAACGGAACGGAACGGAACGGAACGGAACGGAACAGAACAGAACAGAACAGAACAGAATAGAATAGAATTTCCTTATTGGCTAAGTGTGATTGGACACACAAGGAATGTGTCTTCGGTGCATAAGCTCACAGTGTACATAAAAAATACATTCATCAAAAATCATAAGATGCAACACTTAGTGATAGTCATAGGATACTAAATAAGCAATCAAAATCATACTAGGAAACTAAATAAAACAATATAATAGTAAAGATACAAACAACAAGGTTATAGTTGTAAGTAGGGGGAGATAGGTAATAATAATAATAATAATAATAATAATAATAATAATAATAATAATAATAATAATAATATAGTCTTAGTAAATAGTTTGACAGTGTTGTGGGAATCAGTTGTTTAGCAGAGTGATGGCGTTCGGGGAAAAACTGTCCTTGTGTCTAGTTGTTCTGATGTGTGGTGCTCTATAATGTCATTTTGAAAGTAGAAGTTGAAACAATTTATGT
Source organism: Ptyas mucosa (assembly GCA_012654045.1). Lineage (NCBI taxonomy): Eukaryota > Metazoa > Chordata > Lepidosauria > Squamata > Colubridae > Ptyas > Ptyas mucosa. The sequence goes on along the minus strand of WNWU01000065.1, from coordinate 92,724 downwards.
CCAGGATGTGAGGTATCTGTAGATATTTTCACAGCCCTCTTTTTGACTCGTGCAGTATACAGGTTGCAGTATATGGAAGGCATACTGGTAGCAACCTAGATTTCTGCATAAGTATTCCTAGTTATCCATCATGCTCAGCCAAGCTCAAGAGTGTGCATAATCCAGAACCCCTAAAGTGCCCAAGAGTCCATGGTTATGTCAAGCAGGGGCAAGGAACTCTACTAGTTCACAGCCGAAATTCATATATTTTAGGAGTCACTCAGTAGTTTGCTTACATCCTGGTCTAACAAGGGATTCTCTGCTTGATACAAGATGAATCCGATTATATATATAGTGATCCTCCCACACCTCAAGCCTATTGCAGCTTTTCTTTTGCTAGTCCTTCAAAAATGAAACCCAAGGTGAGTGGGCAGAAATCTTTGTAAACTAAATTAATGTGTAACAGCATTGCTTATGGACAGAAGATAATGCCACAGAACGCTGATAGGCTGATTACTTAGTGTCCACTGGAGATATGAGCTCCATAAATTGCATAAGCAGAGGTGATTCACCATGGAAGGCAGCATAATTTAGCTATTGATTTAGAATTGTGATAAACTGCCCATTATGGTCTTGGGACTGTAAAATATACCGGCAAGAATGTCCACTTATTGCTTTCGGAGTTAAGACCAGGTAGAAGGAGATAAATGTTTCAGAAAAAACAGAGCAAACATGAACTGCGGGGCAGCGAAACCAATATTCTGGCATTCAAATGAAATCCAACTCGTTTGACACACACAATTGCCGTTGCCCAAACGAAGGTTGTATCTAGAATTTATTTATTAGTTTGTCAAACATGTACAAGATAGCAGGTATAAATGTGAACGTGGACATGAACGAAGGAAATGAAAACAAATAAATTGGGATGGTAGGACAGGGACGGTAGGCATGCTGGTGCGCGTATGCACTCCCCTTTACGGACCTCTTAGGAATGGGGTGAGGTCCACGGTAGACAGTTTAAGGTTGAAGCTGTGGGGGTTAGAGGATGTAACAACGGAGTCCAGTAGAGCATTCCAGGCATTGACCACTCTGTTGCTGAAGTCGTATTTTCTGCAATCGAGTTTGGAGCGGTTTACCTTGAGTTTGTATCAATTGTTTGTCCGTGTATTATTGAGGTTGAAGCTGAAATCGTCGTTGACAAGTAAGACGTTGTAGCAGACAATTTTATGTACTATGCTTAGATTGGACCGCAGGCAGCACAGTTCCAGATTGTCCAAGCCCAGAATGTCAAGCCTGATGGCTTAAGGGATTCTATTGTGAGGAGTGGAGTGGAGGACTCTTCTCGTGAAATACCTCTCAATTATATTAATGTCCGATATACAGTGTGGATTCCAGGCAGACGAGCTGTATTCGAGAATTGATCTGGCAAAGGTTTTGTATGCCCTAGTTAGCAGTATAATGTTACCGGAGAAGAAGCTTCACAGGATTAGGTTAACAATTCTTAGTGCCTTTTTGGCAATGATGTTACAGTGAGCTCTGGGGCTTTGTCTGTCCAAGCAGGAGCTCATAATCCAATAAAGAATGGAGATTGTGCACTTGACCAAATGTCAGGGATGGACCACACACTGCTCTTTAAGTAAGCCAGGAACCCTAGAAGGAGCCATCAATCAGCAACCCAGAATAGTAAACTTGTTAGTACATTTATTTGGCTTGTGTTTACACTTACCTACAAGAGAAGAATATGTCAGGAGAAGAAGTATCTGCTAAATCCGGAGGTCCCAAAGATGCTTTTTCAAGACACAAGTGGATTTTCTTTGTTTTTCCTTGAAGATGTTTCAATTCTCATCTAAGAAGTTTCAGTCAGAACTGAAGAAGGTTCTTGGATGAGAAGTGAAACGTCTTCAAAACAAAAAAACAAGAAAGTCCAGTTGCCTCCTGAAAAAGCAGCTTTGGGTTTTCCTTGAAGATGTTTCGCTTCTCATCCAGGAAGCGAACTGAAGAAGCTTCTTGGATGAGAAATGAAAAGTCTACAAGGAAAATAAAGAAAGTTCAGTTGTCTCTTGAAAAATCACCTCTGGGACTTCCGGATTTAGCAAAATCCTTCTTCTCCTGACTTATTCTTCTCCTGTATGTAAGTGTAAGTAGCAGTGGTAGATTCAACTAATTTAATAACTGGTTCTCTGCCCTAATGAATGGCTGGGTGGGTGTGGTCAGGGTGGGCGTGGCCAGGGGATGTGACAGGCAGCATTTGGCTCCCTGCACCCCCCAGGGAGCAAAAATGAGCCACGGGGGGCCCCCATGCCCCATTTTGAGCCTAGTAGGCCTCCCTGAAGCCTCCTGGGAGCAAAAATGGGCTGCAGGGAGACTCCTGGAAGGGGTGGGACCAGCCAGCAATTTAACTACTGGTTCACCTGAACTGGCCCGAACCAGCTGAATCCCACCACTGGTAAATAGTATAATTTTTACTAGGTCATCCCTGGCCCATTAGGAATTAGATCATTGGGAGTGGATGTTGCCCAGCACAAATGTTATCTAAGTAAGCCTGATTAGCCCACTTTTTGCACTGCACAAGGAACTCAATGACCAAGGTAATATATTTGTTTCTGTTTCACTTTCATTCATCTTATTTGATCAGTCCTGAGGCAAAGCGACATCTCATCAGACCCCAGAAGTCTGTTTCTGCAGCTGATTCATCAGAAGGTGGCATTTAAAACAAAGACATTGCGGGAACAAATGTATTTGCTGGACGTGTCCATAGGTGCAAACCTTGACCTTGATCCTGAACATTTATTGACATTCTGGTGCTTTGTAGCATATTTCCTTCTTGTGTAAAAATATATATATATATTAATAATAGAAGGGCTTTTCGTTGCAAAAAAAAACCCTCTGATTTTCTTCTCCTGATTGGTCAAGCATTGCCTAATTCAAAAACTCACAATTCAAAGGACAAAATAGTATCTATGGTTTTATTGTGAGGATCCCTGTGGTAAATTTTAATACTAGAGTAAGGTATCCTTTTAAATTTAGCGGGCTCTCTTAGATGAACATGGTCTGTCTAACTAACCCAATTTTTTTAAAAAAAATCTATTCTGAGATATCGCTAGTTATCCTAGTACTTATTAGCAGACACATGGAGGATGGAATTGAAACCAGAAAGAGGAGAAGCCAAGCTGAGGTGGACACCCATTCCTTCATTGTCTCTTTCCACACATTCTAAGATTGTCTTCTGCCTGGAGGAAATCTTTTGAGAAGGCTCTTAAATGAGAGAGTGTATGGAATTAGCTCAAGGACCTGAGTTTGCCCACCCTGATATGTAAAATCTCAGTAGCAGTGTCCCATATTTGGGTAGACCAGGTTGTCCCGATAGACAGGTTTCACTGGAAAAACACTTGGTTTCTCCCCCTGGTATAGGTGACAAAGCGAGGAGAGCCTGTGGCTCAGAGATTAATACATCTACCTAATATGCAAGTAGCCCAGGTTCGAATTCCAGAAAGTCAGTGGTGAAATTTATTTATTGTTACTACCGGTTCTGTGGGCGTGGCTTGGTGGGCGTGGTGTGGCTTGGTGGGCGTGGTGTGGCTTGGTGGGCGTGGCACAGGAAGGATACTGCAAAATCTCCATTCCCACCCCACTCCAGAGGAAAGACATTGCAAAATCTCCATTCCCACCCCATTCTGGGGCCAGCCAGAGGTGGCATTTGCCGGTTCTCTGAACTATTCAAAATTTCTACTACCGGTTCTCCAAACTACTCAAAATTTCCACACTACTGGTTCTCTAGAACCTGTCAAAACCTGGTGGATTTCACCCCTGCAGAAAGGGTACGGCTAGCTGACGAGAGCTAAATAGCTTGAAATAGATCTATTCTAGTCTCCCTTTATTTCTTTGTCAGTAAAATATAAATTCAACATGCAAAAACTCAATAATTATTTTATCTGGCTTGTAAAGACGGCTCCATTTTACACACACACACCCTTCTTTCCTCTTCCTTTGCAGAGAGAATTAACACACCTTATGCCTTTTACAGAATACAAGGATGAGATCAGAGGTGGTATTCACGCGGAACAGGTAGCGGAAACCGCGGCTGGGTCTACCCAGCCCACCTGCCCCGGCTCTATGCCGTCCTATTTAGGCACGTTTTTGAGGCTGGGTGCATGCGCGGGAAAATTGGTAACAACAAAATATGAAACCCACCGCTGGATGAGATGCAAACAGCTCGGCAATCACACCATCTCGCCACACTGAAACCAGCTCTCACAATTTTGCCTGGCTTCCGAACATCAGGACTTGCTTCCTTTCTTCCCTCTCCAAAGACCTTCTGAAGTTAGTTTATGAATTCCCCATTTATTCTCAATGTCCTCGTAATTGACATATATCCATATTAATGGCAGATGAGGGCAGGGACTGTGCTTCGACATTATCTGTGGTCTGGAGAAAGTTTGACGAGGATAAATAAAAAATAACGACACTGCTTCACTGCACAAGCCCCCTTCCACATTTTTTCTAACTAATTGGCTAAGTAATACTTTCTGGGATTTGACTGCAAGCCTTAAAGGAGAAAATAATAATAACAACTGGAAGTTTTCCAGCAGTTCAGAATTGCGGCTGCCTCACGCTGGGAATTTTGCGGTGAATCACAGCTGTGCTGTTGTTTCCAAACTTCCAGGTGTCAACATATTGAAACTGTGGATGTTTGGCAGCTAATCAAATGGGAAGGGAGCTGGTTGGGCACAAATCAACAATAAAATCATATCCTCTTTTAAATTATATATATATATATATATATATATATATATATATATATATATATATGTACAGTATCCTAGCCTAAAAGATAAATGACTGACGGCATTAAATATAAATGTGTTTTTCAAATGCACGGTAATTTAAGCTTTTTAGCACTGGAGTGCTAATGGCAGATTTGGTGAGTATGAATTTGTAGCTAGTACAGAATACCGAAGAACGGAGTTGGAAGGGACCTTGGAGGTCTTCTAGTCCAACCCCCTGTTCGAGCAGGAGGACAAATGGCTCTAATAGGCAGCTGATCCATAGCGATCGCCTCTTCTAATGGTGGGTTTATGGTATGGCTAATCCCTGCTATGGAATTATGGGGACATTTACTTGCAGGTTGCCCTTTGGTTTGGCTAAATTCCAGAGGATGTTAGGATCTATGTGGTTTTGAGTCTAAATGATTGTAACCGCTAATATGAATAGAGCAGTGGTGAAATGTAAAATTTGTTACTACCGGTTCTGTGGGCGTGGCTTGGTGGGAGGTGGGTAATGTGACTGGGTGGGTGTGGCCAACTTTTTTTTTTCTTTTAAAACCATTTTTTCTACAACCTCTTCGGCTGACGAGGTTGTAAAAAAAATGCTTTTAAAAGCCTCTGATGATCCCAGCTGAGCCATGCAATCATCAGAGGCTTTTTTTTTTAACTTTTAAAAGCATTTTTTCAGCCAAAGAGGTTGTAGAAAAAATGCTTTTAAAAATAATTTTAAAAAGCCTCTGATGATTGCGCGGCTCAGCTGGGCAGGGGGGGAGGGGGCAGGGATTTTTATTACCGGGTCTCCAAACCACCCACCGCCATCGGTACCGGATCGGGTGATCTGGTCCAAACCGGGAGCATTTCACCCCTGGAATAGAGCAGTCGTGAGATTCAAATCCCGTCGCTACCGGTTTGCTCGAGCGAGTGACTTCTGCGCATGTGCAGAGATGTCCGGGTGGGTGGGCGGAGCCTGCCGCCACTGCCTCTACCGGTTCGCCTGATCCGGGGTGTACCAGTAGCAACCCACCACAGGAATAGAGCCAATGGTCTTAGGGGAGATTTCATTAAGAATAATTTAGGCAGAATAACATAGCATCAAGGCAGGATTGGTAACCACAACATTGCCTTTTCGAAATCCCAACCATTTTCATTGTTTGCTTTATAAATGTCCTGCCGGCCAACAATGCAATCAGCCTATCAATTCAGTTTTTGGTTTGGAAATTAACTTTTCTCCTTGCTAACTGAGGAAAGTTTAAATGAGCTACTGATCTAATCCCATCATTTGTTATAAGGGTTGTCAGTAATCTACCAGGCCTGAGATCAAATAGAAGCAAAGAGCCAATTAACAACAGAGTATTTAATCTCCTGGTTTTTATATCCTAATGACAACAAGGAAGGGAATAAACATTGCTTAGGTGGGCTCCCAGGAATTCATCCTTGATTGCTACGGCAATAAAAGAAATGAGTTGTTTGTTACCTTCGATCAAGGAGAAGCAGGAGTCTGTAGAAAGTTTATATGTCAAAATGGAATTAAGGAGAAACTTCTTAACAGTGAGGACAATTCATCGGTGGACCAGCTTGCCGTCAGAAGTTGTGAGTGCTTCATCACTGGGGGTTTCTAAGAAGAGACTGGACAGCCACTTGTCTGAAATGGTACAGGGTTTCCTGCTTCAGCAGGGAGTTGGACTAGAAGACCTCCAAGGTATTGATTGCATTGATTATAGATTCCATTTACCTGGAAGGAAGTCTTCACCGGGCCTTTCTGCTAAGCAAACTTGTCTAGGGTTGAATGTCTCTGGAGATTCTCAGTCATCCAGGTCATAGTGGTCCCAAAGGTGCTTTTTCAAAAGGCAACTGGAATCTTGTACAAGATTCAGCAGTCCATCTGCATTTAAAAGACATGCTTTTGAAGACAGCAAAGTCCACATTTCGGACAGAGAGGACAACTGGTTTGAAAGAGGGATCAAAGAGGCCATCTATGTCAAAATTGAACAGCCCTCACTCAACAGAGGGGGAGGAATAGGACAGCATCTATCTCCATCCTACAACCCAGTTCTTTCACCAGTTCCAAGAAGACTCCACACCCATTTGCACTACTCCAGTGACCTTGAGGACGCAGATAAATCTCCAGGTGGCTTCAACGACTCTCACAAAGAATGCTAATGACCGGATAACTGCAAGGAATATAAATTCTTCCATTCCCCACCATCCAGCCAAAGCTGAAGAAGCTTCTTGGATGAGAAGCGAAACGTCTTCCAAGAAAAACCAGAAAGTCCAGTTGCCTCTTGAAAAAGCACCTTTGGGACGCTTGTCTACAGTTGCTGTTTTAGAAACAGACTGGGTTTTCTAAATCTCTGCTAGATAGTGTTCCAGTTGCACTGATCTTGGGGTGAAGATCTGCTCAAACAGGAAGGAAGAAGTCAAGACTAGAAAGAAAAAGGTCCCTCACCCGATTCATTTATAATGATCAGAGCAGCGAAGTGCTAGAGGTTATCCATCAGCTCCAATAAGACTGCAGTCCTGAATTCTGTCTATGACACCGGTGCACCAGTCCAGCCATTTGATGTATATTTTACAGTGTTGGCACCTATATATTTATATATATATATCTTCCCATACTTATTGACTTTGAGCTGATGTTCCAAAAAGTGAGTTGTTTTATGTGTTGCTGAAAGAGAAAAAAATGCCAAGAAAATGAAGAGAATGAAATATCAGTTGTTTTTGTTGTTGTTTTGTTTCATCAAAACTAAGGCAACATTGCTTTTTTATATATACTTAGGCACTGTTGGTCAGGTTCAGGGTTTGTGTTACGACAAGATGAAGTTGTAGATGCTGCAACACTGGGAGGTTTTCAAGAAAAGATTGGGCAGCCGTTTGTCTGAAATGGTATAGGACCTCCTGCTTGAGCATGGGGTTGGTCTATAAGCAATAAGCACTTAGACTTATATACCGCTTCACGGTGCTTTACAGCCCTCTCTAAGCAGTTTACAGAGTCAGCCTCTTGCACCCAACAATCTGGGTCCTCATTTTACCGACCTCGGAAGGATGGAAGGTTGACTCAACCTTGACTCCATCAGGATCAAACTCCTGGCTGTGGAAGCCAGGAGGGAGGGAGGGAGGGAGGGAGGGAGGGAGGGAAGGAGGAAGGAAGGAAGGAAGGAAGGAAGGAAGGAAGGAAGGAAGGAAGGATGGATCTGGGTCCTCATTTTACCAACCTCAGAAGGATGGAAGGCTGAGTCAACCTTGAGCTTGGTGAGATTTGAACTGCCAGATTGCAGGCAGCCGGCAGGCAGCAGAAATAGCCTGCAGAACTGCATTCTAACTACTGCGCCACCACGCCACCTGCCTGAAATGAAATGCAAGATGGTACAATCCTAGTCACAGGGATGTGGTGGCTCAGTGTCTAAGATGCTGAGCTTGTTGACCGAAAGGTCGGCAGTTCAGCGGTTCGAATCCCTAGTACCACGTAATGGGGTGCGCTCCTGTTACTGCCAACCTAGCAGTTTGAAAGCACATAAAAAATGCAAGTAGAAAAATAGGGACCACCTTTGGTGGGAAGGTAACAGCGTTCCGTGTGTCTTTGGCGTTTAGTCATGCCGGCCACATGACCACAGAGACGTCTTTGGACAGCGCTGGCTCTTCGACTTTGAAACGGAGATGAGCACCGCCCCCTAAAGTTGGGAACGACTAGCACATATGTGCGAGGGGAACCTTTACCTTTACCTTACAATCCTAGTCAGTGAGGATGTTCTTTGGAAACTCATTCCTGAACTAAATCATTGGTGGTGTATTGTCAGCATCACAGCAGGTGATAGTTTTGTTCTATACCGCACGGTCAGACTTCCTCTGGAACATTATGTCCCATTTTAGTTGCCACGATACAACAAGGATATTGAAGAACTGGAAAGAAGACCAATGAAGGTGAGAAGCTTGGAAGATAAATTGCATGGAGAATAGTGAAAAGAACAGGGCATGTTTAGCCTAAAGAAGAGAAGTTCAAAGGGACATAATAGCAGCCTTCTAATACTTGAAGAGCTCTCGCGGAGAAGAAGTCTGCATTTATTCTTTGTGGTAGATAAAGAGGAGCAGAATTAATAGTGGAAGCTTTTGAGGTCAAAACTCAAAGAGGAATTTCCTGCCTGGGAGGGCTATTCGATGGAATAACTGGCCTCCTGGAGTTATAGGAGCTCCATTGCTGGAGGTTTTCAAAAATAGGCTGGACAACCATTTAACTAGGATGATATATATGGCAGTGTTGGCGCACGCGAGGGAGCACCGGAAACCGGAAGAGCAGTTCCCCTGAATTTCCCCTGAAGAGCAGAGCTTCCGGTTTCCAGTGAGCGCATGCGTGCCGGTCACCTGGTCTTCTGGTTTCTGGAGCGCATGCGCACTCAAAGACCAATTGACCGGTGCATGTGCACACACCGGAAACCGGAAGCTCTGCTTCCTGGCACGCACATGTGCACCAGAGAGCTGCTCCTCTGATTTCCAGCACTCCTGCATGCATGAAGACCAGCTGGCCGGTGAGCATAGGCACATCAGAACCCAGAAGAGCAACGGGCGACGGCTGGTGTGCCTGGAGAGATGGCTCTGTGTGCCGTTTCCAGCACATGTGCCATAGGTTTGCCATCACAAGTATATGGTCTCCTCCTTGAGCAGGGGCTTGGACTAGAAGACCTCTGAGAAGCCTTATAATAAGCCTTCCAGCCTTATAATTCTATGTCCAATGTTATTAAGCATTTGGAACTGCCTGCCTTGTAGAGTAGTGGGTGTCCATCAGTAGACAATTAGACCAGTGGTGGGTTCCTCCCAGTTCGGCCTGGTTCCACCGAGCCGGTAGTGGTGATGATATGACGTCACCGAACTGGTTCTGCCCACCCCTGCCCCCCCCGCGTTATTCTTACCTTTTATTTGGCCCCGCCCACAACTTTTCGCTGCCTCCCGAGTCCCAGCTGATCGGCTGGAAGGAAAAAAACTGTTTAAACTCTTGCCGCAGGGCTTCAAAGGGCCGCCTTACAGCTGATCAGTGTTAAAAGGCAGTGTGGTGGTAGACCGGTGCCTCCAAAAACAAATGAGTAGACTGGTACAACTCTGCAAGCAGTTAAAAGCCTGGTAGACCAGTACCTCTGCCAAATCCTAAAGAATTGTCACATGACCATCAAGCCACCCCCCCACAAAATAAGCCACGCCCACAGAACCGGTAGTAAAAAATGTTAGAGCCCACCCCTGAATTAGACATTTCCTGAGGATTCCTGCTGGTCAGAGAATTCGTGTCCTGCTTAAATTGTCCTAGAAGACCTCCCTGGTTCCTTCCCAATCCTACGATTCTATGCGATTCTGTCATGAGCAACTTTCTGCTACTAAAAGCCTCAACTGCATGTGGGGAGAAAATTAAGTAAGGTGCACAAAATGATTGCATGTTAAAATCCCTTAACAAATCCACAACTGAGTGACCGCAATTCATTAAAACCTAATTACTAAAAAAAAATCAATAAGGCAATTTAACCCTGGTGAATATTTATCATAACATGTCACACATTTGTGTTTTTCAAAAGGGAGGGTGAAATGAAGGGTTTTATGAGCAAGATTTGAACATCAGTCTTCCAAGGATTTCAGCCCCAAGGCAATTAACAAGGGCAATTCGCTCTTAATGGGCCCAAAGGGGTACGACAAGAAACAAATTCACTATTGACACAGTTCCTGACCGGTAGTATCAATAGTTGTTTGCTGATTGCACGCATAACTTGTCGTGGCGGGTCTCGCTGTACAACATTGTCAAGATGTTCAAAAGGCAGGATTTAAGGCTGAGTGGACACCTTTTTTGTCAGTCAAGCCGTACTTTCATTTGATTTCTCACAATATTTGGTAGGCAAGGCAAATTTTAAGGACTGCACAACACAGCCATTTATGTGCTAACATATCAGAGAGGGAAGACAAAGCATGACAATGATGAGTTTGGGAAGGTTAAGCTGCAAAATAGATGCTTTAGGACCATGATGGAGAACCTATGGCACACGTGCCAGACGTGGCACGCAGAGCTCTGTCTGTGGGCACATGTGCCATCGCCAGCTGCTCTTCTGGTGCACATGCATTCTGGCTAGCTGGTCTTCATGGGCACCAGACTGGGGTGGGTTCTAAATTTTTTTACTACCGGTTCTGTAGTTGTGGCTTATTTTATGGGCATGGCTTGATGGTCATGTGACAATTCTTTAGGATTTAGCAGAGGTACTGGTAACTACCAGGCTTTTAACTGCTTGCAGAGCTGTACCGGTCTACCCATTTGTTTTTGGAGTGCCCTGGTCTACCCATTTGTTTTTCGAGCATCCTGATCTACCACCACACTGCCTTTTAACACTGATCAGCTGTAAGGCGGCCCTTTGAAGCCCCGTGGCAAGAGTTTCAACAGTTTTTTTCCTTCCAGCCGATCAGCTGGGACTCAGGAGGCACCGAAAAATTGTGGCCGGGGGCAAATAAAAGGTAAGAATAATGTGGGGGAGGGGCAGGAGGGCCCAGCTCCCAAACAAAGAGAACCGGTTTGGTGATGTCATATCATCACCTCTACCGGCTCGGCCGAATCGGGCTGAACCGGGAGGAACCCACCACTGTCACCAGAGCACCAAAAAATGGCCTGAAAACAGTCCGAAAAATGGCCAAAAATCAGGCTTTGGGGGGGAGGCTGTTTTCCAGGCCTTTCCAGGCCTTTTCCATGCCATTTTTGGGCCATTTTGGGCCGTTTTCAGGCTGCTTTTTGGGCCTGAAAAATGCCAAAAAAATGCCCAAAAAACCCAGCCTGAAAATGGCTCAAGAAATGGCCTGAAAACGGCCTGGAAAACAGCCTGGAAAATAGCCTGGAAAACAGCCCAAAAAACGGGCCTGAAAATGGCCCAAAAAACGGGCTTGAAAATGCCCCCCCCAAAAAGCCAAAAACTTCCGAAAAAAAGCCACGAGCACACCGGCCAGCTGGTCAGGTTTCTGATGCTCCAGTGCACGTGAAGACCAGCTGGCCTATGCATGCACATGCACACACATTCCAGTTTGGGCACTCGGTGCCAAAAAGGTTCGCCATCCCTGCTTTAGGAGCTAGGTGAGCACTATTTGGAGCTTAAGAAGGTGTGGACAACCTGCCTCAGAATATCAGAAGGCCAAATTGAGAGTGCTCTGGTCTTTTGGCAAAATTGGGACTTGATTCTCAGCCTAATCTTAATGTAAGGAGAAACAGACAGGCGGACTTCATCTCTGAAGAACGTAAAAGGTTTTCAAGACTATGCAGACTAATCTTTTCCAGGTATGTTGTACAGGTGCACAAAACATTTGTCACTATTAGGGTCCAACTCTTAGTTCAGTTGCAACCTTAGAAGGGAACCATTTCACAGATTCCAGTAGTCATCTAAAAACTTCCAAATGTGCATTTTAGGTTTCTCGAAATGAAGTGATCAACCGTATTGTGTGTCACGTGCTTGAATTACTGAGACTTACAAGCCTCAAAACTTATTTCCTTGTTGAACAGGAATTGTGGGTGTTTTAGTCAAAACGTATATAGAAGTGCTAAGTTGGGAAAGATTTTTCTGAAGAAGAGGAGGAAGGAAGGAAGGAAGGAAGGAAGGAAGGAAGGAAGGAAGGAAGGAAGAAAGAAAGAAAGAAGGAAAGAAAGAAAGTCGATCCTCTTTGTAACAGTCCCTATAGGATGCAAAACCACAAAGGCATTTCTTCTACCACACAAATTATTTTTCTATCAAGCCTGATGGCCCTTTTGTTAGGTTGTGTTTGCATCCAGTTCTCTGGGATTCTTCCACAAAGCTTCTAAAGTTTTAATTTAGGGTGGGCTGAGCTCTATTTTCCCTTCTATGGGTAGGTCTCTAATCAACAGACCTGACTCAGCCTATGAAATATCAAATGTCCGTATGGACATCAGCTGCCTCACTGGTGCTTCTCATAGGCAGATTTTTTTATATCCCCAAATCAATCAAGATAATTTCAATTAAGCTTAATTGTTCTGTGGGGGTTCTTAGCTGCAGTCAACAGAGCAGGTAAGCCTCCCAGAAGCTCAGTGGCTTAATCAGCTCTTTAATAATATCTCTTGAGCTTTCCGGAAAATGTATTCTCTATTGACTTTATGCCTCTTGTTCCAAGGAGAGAGAACAGAATATCCGTTGTTGTTCTTTTTCCCCCCCTTTTTTAATTACCCAGTTTGCATTACAATCTAGGCTGCTACGTAAGATTCTTCTTCATTGTTTGGTGGATATTAAAAATGGGACCCAGAATCAAACTGTCCCTCTCTTCCATTTGAGCCTGAACGAGCCAGAATGCCTAATTCACTTTTCCTGAAAGAAGAGGCAATGTTGTCGGTTGAGGCTGACCAACGTTCTGTAATTTCTCTCTAATGATGGCCACTGAAGGAACTGTTGTAAGTCGAGGACTCTCTGTAATTGCCTTCCAAAGAAAACCATAAAAATGGTGCGAAGTATCGTGTCAGTCCTGCCTCAGTCTGATCCCTTAGGAAAGAAAGACCCTCGACTCCATTTAGGTGAAGTGATAGGTTCTTTTACTAAAAGATGCTGGCTGCAATAACGTCAGGCTACAACTGAGATTCCCCACGCAAGCATTACAAGCTTTTCCCCTCATCCCAGAACACCCCACCCATGACCAGTTTGTTGTTCAGCCAATGTAGAGTCACCTAGATGTTTTGAGAATGCTGAAATGTTTGGGGTACGTTACATTCCAGTCTCAGGGTATACAGCCTTGAAGACTGGCACAACTGAATTCAGAATAACAGAGTTGGAAGGGACCTTGGAGCTCTTCTAGTCCAACTCCCTGCTCAGGCAGGAAACCCTACACCACTTCCGACAAATGGTTATCCAACATCTTCTTAAAAACTTCCAGTGTTGGAGTATTCACAACTTCTGGAGGCAAGTTGTTCCACTTATTAATTGTTCTAATTGTCAGGAAATGTCTCCTTAGTTCTAAGTTGCTTCTCTCCTTGATTAGTTTCCACCCATTGCTTCTTGTCCTGCCTTCAGGTGCTTTGGAGAATAGCTTGACTCCCTCTTCTTTGTGGCAGCCCCTGAGATATTGGAACACTGCTATTATGTCTCCCCGAGTCCTTCTTTTCATCAACTTAGACATATCCAATTCCAGCAACTGTTCTTCATGTTTTAGCCTCCAGTCCCCTAATCATCTTTGTTGCTCTTCTCTGCACTCTTTCTAGAGTCTCCACATCTTTTTTACATCGTGGCGACCAAAACTGGTTCCATGCTTGTCTTCCTATGTTGTCATTTCCCCCCTCCCTATTTCACACCATATCTACATGCATATTATTGCCCATTTGTTCTCCTCCCCCCCTGGTCCTTTAATGACAGGATGCCAACAAGATGCCAAGCCGAAGATGCCAGACCTGACGTACCATTTGCTTTGCATGAAATCAGACAAAGCCATACATTTCCATGCTGTCCGTTTAGAAAGTACCATCGGTATAAAAGCATCATAACAAACTTCTAACGAGGAATAACAAGGATACCTGCGTTGCCAAGGAGTTGCTGTAAGGTATGGAAATCTCCCTGCACCAATTGCAATTAGAAGACATACGTTCTAGATCAGTGATGGCGAACCTTTTTGCCATCACCTGCCAAAAGCAATGGAGAGCGTGGGGAGGGGGTGTCACTCGTGCATGTATCCATACCCATAATTCTATCCGCCCTGTCCCTACACATGCGTGTGTAACACCCCCGACAGTCCCCCCACTTTTGGGACAGTGGGCTCTGTAGGCCCGTTTTTTGCTCTCCCCCGGCTCCAGAGCCTTTCTAGGAGCCTTGGGAGGGTGAAAACGACCTTCCTCACCCCCCTGGAGGCCGGAAATGGCCCGTTTGCCAACTTCCAGTGGGACCGCATGTGTGCCAGATCTGAGCTTGCGTGCCCAGCAATATGGCTGGTGGCACGCGTGCCACAGGTTCGCCATCACGGTTCTATATTAATAGTAACTAACCGATGCGTTGAAAAGGAAGTTACAAGGGCAAAGATAACAAAAACACTATTCTCAAAGCACCGTCTGGATTTTGTTGGCATATTCCAGAAAGTCAGGGTTCTCAGTAACTCTGGTTGAATGCATGAATCAATTTTCTAGCCACACGCTGACATCAGCTGTGGAAATGTATCATTACACTATTATCTTTTCTGGGCTGTCTCCAGGGGTGAAATTCAGCAGGTTCTGAGAGGTTCTGGAGAACCGATAGTGGAAATTTTGAGTAGTTTGGCGAACCGGCAAATACCACCTCTGGCTGGTCCCAGAGTGGAGTGGGAGTGGAGATTTTGCAATTTTGTAAAAAAAAAATAATAATTGAATTTCACCACTGGCCGTCTCCAATTACTCAGAGATATTATTTCAAGAAAACACTTGGCTTAAGGTATGCTGAAGTACCATTTTTTAAAAAAAATATTATTATCGCTCTTTCTTTTTTCTTCCTAGAAATCAAAATTAGAAAGAATGTTATCCTGGGAGGATTCATCAGACTTGAGAGAAAGCTTGATGGGGTATCAATTCTTGGTCTGTTGTTCTCTTCTTACTGGGTTGAAGAAATAGTCTTGGAAACAAGAATCCTCTCTAAGGTTTTAGGACGCATGAATTGGAGATTTATCCTGGAAGATATAGTCTTGCTGTCAAGAGTTCTGACGGATGCTCTAATTAAATCATGAGCCTTGAGCCGAGCTTCAAAAGAAATTCAGTCATTTATTAGGAGCTTCATGTCGGCACGTTCCAAGTGGAACCAACTCTGACCCCACGTAATTTAAGACCCAATCTTGACCCTGTTTCCCTCCTCCCCCCAGGGTGTGTCATCAGTCACATTCACCAACGGAGCAATTTCGTGGGTTGTAGAGATCACTCCCCACAGGCCTCTGTGAGTAACCCTGGGAGACAACCTTGAGAGATATATGTCTGGAATGTGCTTTTGTTTTTGGCTGCCGTGCTGCTTCGCCATTTTCCCATCCCGCTTGCCTATGGCAACTCGAGAGCAGGCCAGGAATGTTTTGCGAGTTGACAATTGCCTTAATTCAACCTTGGCAAGTCAAAGATGGGTGAAGTTCAACTCCTAGAATTCTCCAGCAAACGTGGCTGAACTCTGGAAACTGAAGTTCATACATCTCAAACCTTACAAGGTGGAGAAACACTGCCTTAATTCCTATACAGGTAATCCTTAATTTACAACAATTTATTTAGTGACCACTTGAAGTTACAACAGAACTGAAACAAGTGACTTATGACCAGTTTTCACGCTTATGCCATTGCAGCATCCCCATGGTCATGTCATCAAAATTCAGATGCTTCACAACTGACCCCTACTTATGACGGTTGCAACGTCCCGGGGTTGTATGATCCCCTTTTGCAAGCTGAGTCAATGGGGAAGCCAGATTCACTTAACAACCGCATTACTAACTTAACAACCACAGTGATTCCCTTAACAAACTGTGGCAAGAAAGGTTGTAAAATGGGGCAAAACTCACTTAACAACTGTCTCGCTTAGCAACTGAAATTTTGGACTCAATTGTGGTCGTAAGGCGAGGTCTACCTGTACAACAAAGCTGATTAGGGAACTGGAGGCTAAAACATATGAAGAACAGTTCCTGGAACTGGGTATGTCTAGTCTGATGAAAAGAAGGACTAGGGGAGACACGATAGCAGTCTTCCAATATCTCAGGGGTTGCCACAAAGAAGAGGGAGCCAAGCTATTCTCCAAAGCACTGAGGGTAGGACAAAAAGCAATGGGTGGAAACTAATCAAGGAGAGAAGCAACTTAGAACTAAGAAGAAATTTCCTGACAGTTAGAACAATTAATCTGTGGAACTACTTGCCTCCAGAAGTTGTAAATGATCCAACACTGGAAGTTTTTAAGACGATGTTGGATAACCATTTGTTGGAAGTGGTGTAGGATTTCTTGCCTAAACAGGGGATTGGACTAGAAGACCTCCAAGGCCACTTCCAACTCTGTTATTCTGTTCTGTTCTGTTCTGTTCTGTTCTGTTCTGTTCTGTTCTGTT
>WNWU01000065.1:25479-66349 GCA_012654045.1 Ptyas mucosa | reverse complement strand
GGAGGGAGGGAAGGAGGAGAAGGAGGAGAAGGAGGAGGAAGGAAGGAAGAAGGGAGGGAGGGATGGGATGGCATGGAAGGGAGGGAGGAAGTAAGGAAGAGAAGGATGAGAAAGGGGAGGGAGGGAGGAAGGGAGGAAGGAGGAGGGAGGAAGATAAGGAAGGAAGGAGGAGGAGGAGGAGGAGGAGGGAGGAGGAGGGAGGGAGGGAGGGATGGGATGGAAGGAAGGAAGGAACGGGGAGGGAGGGAGGGAGGGAGGAAGAGAAGGAGGAGAAGGGGGAGGAAGGAGGGAGGGATGGGATGGATGGAAGGAAGGGAGGGAAGGAGGGAGGGAGGGAGGGAGGGAGGGAGGGAGGGAGGGTGGAAGTCTGTTCCTAGCATTTTGAATGAAAAAAGAGGATCAGATTCAACACTGCAAATGGACATCAATAAGACGGCTTAATTATGTCACCAGCTACAGGGAGATTTCCATTTAGCAATTCCCTCCTGAATTACTGATATTTGCTCTTTGATATTAGCATGTCCAGGGGAGGCGTGACTGACACTCAGAGATATTTATTCAGCTTAGAGATGAGGATTGGCTGTCTTTTATTTTATTTTATTATTTCCTTCCCCTTTGGAAAGGTGTGGGTTCGAAAAACCCCACAGGTTGCCATTCGTTGAGGACTGCTTCCGTATCAGCTTTGAGAGCCAAATGAGTTTTCCCGGTTTTGCCTACAGGTAATCCTTGACCGTGATTTAAGTTCCTAAATGGTCAAATGCTTCACCTTGTCGAAAGGTGGAAAGCTGGGTTGAAATCTACTTACCTTCCCTACCAGTTTGGTAGTGCGTGCGTGCGCCATCATCACATCCAATTTTTGACCCTTTGTGCATGCGCAGAGCAGGGGTGGGCTCTACTTACCTTTACTACTGCTTTGCAACAGGGCCACACACGCACGCTTCTGTATATGTGCAGAATCTTCTGCGCATGCGCAGAAGCATCCTGATCACGTCTGGGTCGGTGGGCGGAGCCTCCTGCCGGTTTTACTATCGGTTCTATAGAACCAGTCCGAACCGGGGGCAACCCACCACTGGCTCAGAGGGTTAAAAATCAGGAAGTAACAACATTTGGGTGAGTGGGCGGAGCCTCGCTCTGCCGCCGCTACTAGTTCGCCAAACCACACACTGCTGGTGTTACCGGCTTGTGCGAACCGGACAGAACCAGCAGGATTTCACCACTGGTTGAAAGGGTTCTCTATGCACTCTACAGAAGCTCGTATACCACAGCAGCCGCTGAAAGAGATAGAGCCATGCTAGTTGCCCATAGTTAATTGCCACCTGAGATTTATCAATGAACGGATAAGCCTAGGTTTCCCCACACACACCCCACTTTTTTTCAGAATAATTCCTGCATTTAATGGAAGCCTGCATTTTTGACAGAAACTCAAAAGCCTACGAACTCCGCCATGAAGGGCCGAGACTTGATCTATAATTCATACATTGTTGTGCGGTCTATTCTTTGTGCAAACAGCAGGAGCTTCAAAGATTGAGGATGAACGCTTCACTCTGGGTTAACTCTGTCCATTGCATATCTATGTTTTGTTCCCTCTGTTTAACAGAAAACCACGTACCCCTACTTGTGGCTCACGGTGGCAGTGAGGAACAATTGGCAAACACCGGCAACGAAAAACTTTCGGCCTTGCTAGCAACGATGGCTCTGCTTTTAGCATCTTGTTAGTAACCTTCTCAGCTGCCTTACTTGCCTCTCTCTAATCTAGGAGAAACAGCCTGCACAAAATCCTGATAGTCCCCCTTAATTTGTGTCAGGCACAAAGGATCTAGAACATACGTTAGGTTGTAGTTGAGAAGATTTATTGGTCAAGCCCATACACAAGACTCTAGTCAATCAAAGTTCAGTGCTAAATTGGTACCTGATTAGGGTCAATGGAATTCAAGAGGGCCATTTGTGATAATGCAACGAGTCTGAGCTGATGACTCCCTTAACTCCACCACTCCCAGCTCTGTTTACTCTTCTCCTGCAGTTTGTCACTGAAAGTTGGCGGCATGGTTTGCCATCGAAGATATATTGTAAGTTTTAACTTAACCAGTGTTAATGCTTTGTGTTTTCATTTAAAACATGTAACACAAGGGAATACTTTTAATCTCCAATTAATCTTAATTGGAGAGGAGTTTTTCAACTTTTTAACTTTAAGACACCTCAAGGGATAGGATGGGATAGGATAGGATCAGTGGTGGAATCCAAATTTCTTTACTACCAGTTCTGTGCGTGTGGCTTGGTGGATGCGGTGTGGCTTGGTGGGCATGGCTTGGTGGCGTAGCAGGGGAAGGGTACTGCAAAATCTCCATTCCTACCCCACTCTGGCACCAGCCAGAGGTGGTATTTGCCAGTTCTCCAAACTACTCAAAATTTCCGCTACCGGTTCTCCGAACTGCTCAAAATTTCTGCTACCAGTTCTCCAGAACCTGTCAGAACCTGCTGGATTTCACCCCTGGATAGGATAGGATGGGATGGGATGGGATGGGATGGGATGGGATGGGATGGGATGGGATGGGATGGGATGGGATGGAATAGAATAGAATAGAATAGAATAGAATAGAATAGAATAGAATAGAATAGAATAGAATAGAATAGAATAGAATAGACTAGACTAGACTAGACTAGAATAGAATAGAATAGAATAGAATAGAATAGAATAGAAAAAGAATAGAATAGACTAGACTAGACTAGAATAGAATAGAATAGAATAGAATAGAATAGAATAGAATAGAATAGAATAGAATAGAATAGAATAGAATAGAATAGAATAACAGAGTTGGAAGGGACCTTGGAAGTCTTCTAATCCAACCCCTTGCTTAGGCAGGAAACCCTACACCACTTCAGACAAATGGTTATCCAATCTCTTCTTAAAAACTTCCATTGTTGGAGCCTTTACAGCTACCTTTCCGATAGCTGTATTAGATAGCTTTCATGCAAACAGTGGCCCTTGGCCTGATAAAGGCTGCCCTCTCCCCTTAACTCGGGAAGACAGAGCTTGATCTTGAGACTTAATGCAAGACTGAGTTATGAAGGAATAGAATTCAGTAGGCATACGCAAGGATTGTTTTTCTTGTCGGTGCCTTCAAATCAGTGTTGACTTTAGACCACTGCCTTGGACAAGTCCCTGTGGTTTTCTTGGCAACATTTTCAGAAGTTTTTGCCATTGCCTTTTTCCTAGGAGTGAGAGTGATGGGCCCAAAGTGTTTCTACCTTCTAGCTTTCTACCTTCATAAGACTAGAATCTATGAATCTCCCAGTTTCTAGCCTAGTCCTTTAACGCAAAAATGGCTCCCCAAGTGTGCTGTTCTATAAATGTCCCGCTGTTGTTTCCTGAAGTCATGCCTTGATAGAAAAGGAACTTGACTATTATAATAAACCTTACTAAGCTTCTTAGAAGATCCCAGCAAGAGTCAAGCTTAGCGACAAACTCTCAGAAGTTATATCCAAGTGGCCCATTATATGACAGCCTACCTGGCAAAGCTCATCCCTGCACAATAAGAAGTACAAATGTTCTGGCTTTGCTATCCCGGGGTCTCTAAGCTGTCCCACAATCAACTATTTTTAAACCTTTCTTGAAATGTCCTTTACAGAGGAAGGCGATTTGTCCTTAGGTTTTCATCCAGTTTCATCTTTTCCATCTTAAAACCTTGGTAATCTTTTTTACTCCAACGAGCCTCAGAAAACGAGGCAAAATTCTAATGATGTTGGTGAATGTATACATGTAAGAGACAGAGAAAGAAGTGTTGTGTCTTGCAAACAGGACATCCTTCAAAGTGGCAAAAGGAATACCCTGTTTCCCCCAAAATAAGACCCAATCGGAAAATAAGCCCTAGCATGATTTTTCAGGATGCTCGTAATATAAGCAGCCCTATCCCCAAAATAAGCCCCGGTTAAGATTGTCAGCCAGATGAATCAGGGGTGAAATGTAAAATGTGTTACTACTGGTTCTGTGGGCGTGGCTTGGTGGGGGGTGAGGGTAATGTGACTGGGTGGGCGTGGCCAACTTTTTTTTTTTGTTTAACTTTTCAAAGCATTTTTTCTAGTGCTTTGAAAAGCCTCTGGCGATCAGGCAACTCAGCTGGGATCGTCAGAGACTTCTCAAAGCATTTTTTTTTTACCACCTCTGCGGCCAAGAGGTTGCAGAAAAAAATGCTTTGAAAAGCCTCCGAGGATCCTAGCTGAGCCGCGCGATCATTAGAGGCTCTCTTTTTTTACTTTTAAAAGCATTTTTTCGTCGGAAGAGGTTGTAGAAAAAATGCTTTTAAAAGTAAAAAAAAAAAAGCCTCTGATGATCGTGCGACTCAGCGGAGGAGGGGGGGGGGGGCGGGGGTACAGGGAGTTTTGCTACCGGTTCTCCGAACCACCCGCCGCCATCGTTACCGGATCAGGCGATCCGGCCCAAACCAGGAGCATTTCACTCCTGAGATGGATGCATTTAGTACTGTATTCTGCCCCCCCACCACCACCAAAAAATAAGACCTAACTAGAAAATAAGCCCTATTGTGTCTTTTGGGACAAAAATTAATCTAAGACCCGGCCTTATTTTGGGGGAAACACGGTATCCTGAATCAAAATGGCGGGCCTAGCTGAGGTGACTGCTTTAACCAGCCGAAGTGGGCCAGCCTGAAGGGAAGAAACGGTCCCTCAGACCTTGCTGAGCTCCTCTTGTGGAGGTGTTCCTATCCAACGCGGATAATTGCAGAAGTTTTCCTTGTTAATATTCCCAAAAGGCTAAATTTGAAAAGTGACAGTGTTTCCAATGGTGCCCAGCCTCCCTGAGCAAATGTATGCGTGTGCGCATTTTTTGGAGGCCTTTTAAAAATGTTATGGAAAGGTACATGATTGTGCCAAGTCTTTCTGCCGCGGACTGTGTATGTGGCAGATTCTATGGCATTTAAGGCTCATTAAATTTTGAATTTCATGTCATCTGCCCCTGGCTTAAAATAGTTCCGTGTCTTTCTTATCTTTAAAAGGTCCTTGTTATCAGATATGAATTTTTTCTCTGCTTATTTCTTTCACCAGAGTCATCTACAATCCAGGCTGAATCTTTCTAATTAATTAATAAGTTCAGATTCCTAGTCCGTGCTGATCTTAAAGGCTCAGATGTTTCTTAGTTTATTCAGGTGATCGATGCACAGCAGTTCATTTAGTGATCATTCGAAGTTACGACGGCATTGAAAAAAGTGACTTAGGATCATTTTTTTCACAGTTACAACCATTGCAGCATCCCTGATGGTCACATGATCAAAATTAGGACACTTAGCGAGTGTGTCGTATTTAGGATGGTTGTAGTTTCCCGGGATCATGTGATCACTTTTGCAACCCAAAGTCAATTGGGGAAGCCAGATTCATTTAACAACCTGTTGTGGCTCGCCAACAGCCTGCACGGATTGTGGCTGATCCTGAGGACGAGGAGGCTGGTGTGGTGTCGCGCCAGCAGCCTGTGCAGCCGGTGATCAAGTCAGACAGGGAGGAGGCTGAAGAAGATGTGGTACCAGAAGCAGGGATTCAGCCAGGGCCTTCAGATCCTCCAGAGGTTCCTTCAAGTGAAGAGAGTGAAGTGGAGGAGCCTCTTCTCAATGCACGAGCATGCAGGGCTGCCAAAAGGCAGGAGTGGTTACTCAGGAGGAGGTCTCCTCTAGAGTAAGGCTTGGGACTAACTGGCCACTCCCTTAGCCTATTTAAGTTTGCACACAGCTGGCAAACATTGCAGGAAACAACGTGTGTTCGTCCGGTTGTTCGTTGAGCATTTGAGAGTGAATTTTCCTTGCAAATCTGATTTCTGGGCTAATTGCCAACTCTTGTAAGCCTTTATCTAATCTTTGGAATTCCTGGAAGGCTGTTAAGGACATTTTTAGTAATAGCCTACATTTGGAAAAAAGACTGTAGTAAACAGAGTTGTTCGGAGTTTTGTATGTGCTACATTTCTTGGGTTCCGTAGCTGGGGCAGAACAAAACCATGTTGCTAACTTAACAAGTTAGCAGTGCAGTGGTGGGTTTCTGCCGGTTCTACCTGGTTCGGGCGAATCAGTAGCAGCAGCGGGTGGCTCCGCCCACCTGCCTGGATGTCATCACGGATGCTCTGTACATGCGTAGACATGGCGCATGTGCTCACATTTGTGAACCGGTAGCAAAGGTAAGTGAAACCCGCTACTGCTGCAGTGATTCACTTAACAAATATGGTCAGAAATGTCGTAAAATGGGGCAAAACCAATGGTGGGATTCAAATAATTTAACAAGCGGTTCTCTGCCTTAATGATTTCTTCCAACAACCAGTTCACCAAACTGCTCAGAAAGTTAACAACTGGTTCTCCTGAAGTGGTGCGAACTGGCTGAATCCCACCACTGGGCAAAACTCACATAACAGCTGTCTCACTTAGCAACAGAAGTTTTGATCTCAATTGTGGTCCTACGTTGAGGACTACCTGTATATTCCCCAAACAGCTCAGACATTAAGACTTTCATCCGTTTGCTTTCTAGATCTGATTCTTGGAGAAGCCACCAGCTTTGGATGAATTTATATTTTTTTGCGTATGGACTCTTTCCACAACATACATTGTGCCTATCTGTACCTCCAGTTTAATTATCGATGCTAGCCAAAACTGTTCATTAGGGGAAATGTTCTCCCAAGATTATGGAGAAAGATTATGCTCCAAATGACGGTGAAAAGAAGGGAAATTTACAGTTGTGGCAAATGAGCATCATCCAATGCTTAACAGCATAAATCATACCCAGAAGAATTCATTTACATCCTATTAGAGTTGACATGTTAATATCAAAGCATTAAAATATGTAAATAGCAGAAGGATAGAGCAGGTCCTAATTGCTGCTTTGCATTATCAACTCATTTACTCTTTATGATATTTTATGAATAGGGAGATGGGTTGCCAAACAATTAGTAGGAACCTCCTACAAAAACTGCACACACACACGCTAGAAAAACTGCACACACCGACACACGCACAAACACACATAAAGCCTTTCTCTCACCGGATAATTACAAACCTACAAAGGAGGGAAATTTCAAGACGGGAGAAATGACATATTTTGGAGAAATCCATACGTTCCATCCCTACTTGAACAACTTTT
Source organism: Ptyas mucosa (assembly GCA_012654045.1). Classification (NCBI taxonomy): domain Eukaryota; kingdom Metazoa; phylum Chordata; class Lepidosauria; order Squamata; family Colubridae; genus Ptyas; species Ptyas mucosa. Next base: position 59,224 of record WNWU01000065.1, on the reverse strand, counting down.
GAGGGGCTGTCCCAGAGAGGAAGGGGTCAAGCTGTTTTCCAAAGTACCTGAAGGCCAGACAAGGAATAACAGATGGAAACTGACCAAGGAGAGATGCAACCTAGAAATAAGGAGAAATTTTCTGACAGTGAGAGCAATCCACCCATGGAACAGAAGTTGCCTTCGGAAGTTGTGGGAGCTTCATCACTGGAGGCTTTCAAGAAGAGACTGGACTGCCATCTGTCAGAAATGGTGTAGGGTCTCCTGCTTAGGCGGGGGGGTTAGAGTAGATGACCTATAACCATGATGGCGAACCTATGGCATGTATGCCACAGATGGCACACAGAGCCATATTGGTGGGCACGTGAGCGTTGTCCTAGCTCAGCTCCAGTGCGCATGCGGGTGCCAGCCATCTGATTTTCAAGCCTTCTGGGCCTACCGGAAGTCAGAAAACAGGCTGTTTCCAGCCTCCGGAGGGCCTCTGGAGGGGGGAGAGCCTGTTTTTCATTCTCCCCAGGCTCCTAGAAAGTCCCTGGAGCCTGGGGAGGGTGAAAAGCGGGCCTTCCGGTCCCACCGGAAGTTGGCAAATGGGCTGTTTCCGGTCTCCAGAGGGCCTCCAGGGGGTGGGGAAGGCCATCCCCAAGCTCCAAAAAAGCCTCTGGAGCCTGGGTAGGGCAAAAACAGGCCTATTTATTTATTTATTTATTTATTTATTTATTTATTTATTTATTAGTTCGATTTATATGCCGCCCTTCCCTGGAGACTCAGGGCGGCTTACAATGCGTTAAGCAATAGCCTTCATACTTTTGTATATACTTGCTTAGTAGAGCTTTCGGCCCCCCTAAGCGGTGTTCTTTTTATACAAAGTCATCTTATTGCTCCCACAATCCGGGTCCTCATTTTATCTACCTCGAAAGGATGGAAGGTGAGTCAACCTTGAGCCTGGTGAGATTCGAATTTGCAGTAATTGCAAGCAGCTGGTGCTAGTTAACAGCACTTTACTCTGCTGCGCCACCAAGGCTCACCAAGGCTATTGGGCCCACCATGCCATCACATGCCAAAAGTGGGGGGAGGGGGCACGCATGCGCAGGGGAGTGGCACGCATTGAATTATGGGTGTGTGCACACACGGGCAACCCCTCCCCACATTCCCCCCACTTTTGGAACGCGACGGCAAAAAGGTTAGCCATCACTGATCTATAAGGTCCCTTCTATCTCTATTAATCTAATCTAACCTAATCTAACATCCTTCAAATTTATTCAGAAGCAAGTCTCAGGAACGGGAAGTACTGAGGAAGCTTCTTGGATGAAAAGCGAAATGTTTTCAAGGAAAAACCTTGAGCCTTGGTGGTGCAGCAGATTAAAATACTGTTAAGTAACACCAGCTGCCTGCAATTACTGCAAGTTTGAATCTCACCAGGCTCAAGGTTGACTCAGCCTTCCATCCTTCCAAGGTAGGTAAAATGGGGACCCAGATTGTTGGGGCAATAAGCTGACTTTGTATAAAAACAACACCGCTTAGGGAGGCCGAAAGCCCTACTAAGCAGGTATATAGAAAAGTATGAAGGCTATTGCTTAACACATTGTAAGCCACCCTGAGTCTCCGAAGAAGGGTGGCATATAAATTGAACCAATAAATAAATTAATTAATTAATTTAAAAAAAAACAGGAAAGTCCACATCTTCTGGAAAAGCATCTTTGGGACAACCATGACTTGCATGACGGAGAATCTCCACAGACATCAAGTGTCGTTCCTGAGATTTTCTTCTGAGTTAAAACAACTTTGGGTTACTAAGAGGCAGGTCAAAAGGAGATCTTGCCAAGATTTGGGCAATGCTTAGCTGAAGAAAAATGAGACAGACCCAAATTTTTGTCCTTTCCAAAAATGGTCACCTTTGATAATAACTACTACATAGGCTTCCGGCCTTCTCAATTCCTGGCAAATAGATGGGGAAGAAATGGAGGTAGTGACAGATTTTATTTTCCTGGGCTCCAAGATCACTGCAGATGGAGACTACAGCCAAGAAATTAAAAGACGCTTGCTCCTGGGGAGGAAAGCTATGGCAAATCTAGACAGCATACTAAAAAGCAGAGACATCACCCTGCCAACAAAAGTGCGTATAGTCCAGGTTTTCCCAGTTGCAATGTCTGTCTGTGAAAGTTGGACCGTAAGAAAGGCTGAGCACCAAAGAATGGAGGCCTTTGAACTCTGGTGCTGGAGAAGACTCCTGCGAGTCCCTTGGACTGCAAGGGTAATCAAACCGGTCAATCCTAGAGGAGATCAACCCTGACTGCTCTTTAGAAGGCCAGATCCTGAAGAGGAAACTCAAAGACTTTGGCCACCTAGTGAGAAGGAAGGACTCACTGGAGAAGAGCCACATGCTGGGAACAATTGAGGGCAAAAGAAGAAGGGGACGACAGAGAATGAGGTGTCTGGATGGAGTCATTGAAGCAGTCGGCATGAGCCTAAATGGACTCCAGAGGATGGTAGAGGGCAGGAAGGCCTGGAAGAACATTGCCCATCGTGTCACGATGGGTCGGACATGACTTCGCAACTAACAACAACAACACTACATAGGCAGAAAGTCAACCATTATTCTGGCTTATAAAGCCGCATTGTTCTGGTTTATATGCAAAGAGGAATTATGAAAGCATTGGTTTTTCAAACATGAGGTTGATTCATTTGCACGCCAGAATATTTTACAGTTGTGATGTAGCTCCAGTTGCAATAGATCTTATTTCTTTTCTGCTTTAATGGACTCAGGGAGGTGAGAGATTATTCTGATATTTATATCACATCACTTACATATTTGTGACTTTCTCACCCACACCCACCCACCCCAAAAAATCAGAGTATGGTTCCTGATTCCCCACCTTATTATACATTAGATTTTATGCAGAAAAAAGTTAGGAGGAAATTGTTGTAAAACACAGGAATATATAATGAATGTAGCAAGTTATGCTTAGGTTTAATTGCAGTGGAGGTGACATAACAAAAGGTATTATCGGCTGTGAACAATGAATTTCAAGCAATTATCATAGAGGGGGGGAAATTTTCCTTTGTAAGGCCTTATTCTCTTTAAGTCTTTAAGTCTACGAGAAGTTTTATATCAAAATATATTTTATTCTTTATTCTGTTTTCATCTCCCCTTAAAATATCAACAGAACCCACAATGAACTGAGAATCAGTGTCTCCACTAGATAGACAATTGAGCGTCAAGCTGAAACTCATGTTTTACTCAAACTTCGTCTTACCCTGAATGAGTTATTTGGAGCCAATCCACATATCAAAGGATAAGGTTTGTAAACAAAATAGAGTTAGGTCTCTCAATCATCCAGGTCATGGTTGTCCCAAAGGTGTTTTTTCCAAGAGGGAACTGGACTTTCTGGTTTTTCTTTGAAGACGTTTCGCTTTTCATCATTCAGCTCTTCAGCTTCTTGGATGAGAAGCGAAACGTCTTCAAGGAAAAACCAGAAAGTACAGTTGCCTGTTGAACAAGCACCTGTGGGACAGGCCATCCCCTAAAGTCTGCTGAAGATGTTGCCTTGCCTGGCAATGAAACATTCAGAAATCAACCCACAAGCTCGGAAAATGAACCTTCACCCTCACCCTACACCCAAGCTACAGATGTTCGCCACTATTGCAAACCCAACAGGATTTGCATCAGGATCCCCCATGTGGAATTGGAGATCTTTGGGTTGTGTGAACCAATGCTCCTATCCCACCCTGCATCCAGTTTGAAGCCATCATGCTTTCAAATAAACTCTGGAAGATCTCAATGCGTCGATCTAAATGAGCTATCCATCAAACTGGCGTTTCCTTGGATGCAGTTCTCAGTAAGAAAAATAAAACATCAAGATCCATTACACTTATGAATATGCATTTGGAGAGAACGTTCTACCTTGGGACAAAGTAAGCAAATGAAATATGTAAGGAGGAACGAGGGGTGGAGACTGGGAAATACTTTGTTGTCCTACTTAGCATTGCAACCTTCTACCTTTTTTTCTACATGGTATGCTTGAGAATTCCTAATAGAGTCTACTGGAGCCCGACAATCATTACTGGAAGAAATCTGGATGATCTTCAGAAAAAGGTTGCAGGACTCAGGAGACCTCTGAGGACAAGACTTACCACCCAGGAGGTGGTTGACGCAATGTTGGGCATAAACTTCCATGAGATCATGTTCCTGAACAGATGGCTTCAAAGGTATTGGCTCTAACTGGCATGCGGTTGTGCCAATAATATTGAAGTGAGCTGCATCTACCTGGAGAGAGGACCAGATAGAACTGAATGAAGTCCCGTGCTCCCTACCCGTGTCATCTGCTGCTCCCAGGGTTCTCATTTCCTTCTGGGCCATTTGCTTCATTGCATGACTCAGTGGACAAGCAGCTGATGCCCTTGGATGAAAAGGATTTGAGAGAGAGAGAGAGAGAGAGAAGAGAAAAGGGAGAAGGGAGAGGGGAGAGGGGGAGATAAAAGAGAGAGGGAAAGGGTGAGAGACAAGAGAGGGAGAGAGAAGAGAGAAAAAAGAGAGAGGGAGAGGAGAAAGAGAGAGAGAAGGGAGAAGGGAGAGGAGGAGAAGAGAGAGGGAGAGGGTGAGAGAAACAAGAGAGGGAGAGGGAGATAGAGGGAGAGAGGGAGGGAGAGAGAAACATGTCATTTATCTATAAATACATAAAGGCTTCTTTCTTACAGGCAAATTCTTAGTGAACAACCAAGACAATTAAGCGGCTAGATTGTAGGGGATTGCAGGAGGTCAACCTATTCTCCAAGGAACCTAAAGGGAGGACATGCAGCAATGGATGGAAACTAACCAAGGAGAGAACCAATCTAAAACTAAGGAGAAATTTCTTGACAGTGAGAACAATAAATGAGTAGAACAACAGAAGTTGTGGGGCCTTCGACACCGGACGCTTTTAAGAAGAAATTGGAGAACCATTTGAAACGGTAAAGGGTCTCCTGCTTGAGCAGGGGGGTTGGACTAGAAGGCCTCCAAAGTCCCTCCCAATTCTGTTATTCTGTTATATGCGATCAGTGGGGAGAACAAATGCATCCGTTGGGGTTAACCTCAGCCAAAGAGTACACAGTTTGAGCAGTGATGGGATTCAAGTAATTTAACAACCGGTTCTCTGCCCTAATGATTTCTTCCAACAACCAGTTTGCCAAACTACTCAGAAAGTTAACAACCGGTTCTCCCGAAGTGGTACGAACCGGCTGAATCCCCCCATTGAGTTTGAGGATTTAACTTCACCGACCCTCAAGTTTACAAGGGTCAGGATGACAACTGTCAGGATTGCCAGCTAGTTGGCATTTGAAAAGTAACTTTCAGAGAGTTTTGACTTATCTGATCATATGGCAAGGATCCTTTTGTACGTTCAAAGTTCTCGGACTTTACAGTCCAAAAACGACAGAAATAAAAACTAACCCATAAACCACGAGTCCTGAGGTGGTGGTGCATGGATGTTGTTGTTGTTGTTTTGCCACTATCATTACGCCTGTCATGCCAATTGGAGATGATTCCCCTGATGTTCCACCTGGGCCATTGTTGATGATATATTTATGGAAACCGATTACTTATGATTGCATAATAGCCTTACCAATCATGCACGGGCGCCATTAAGGAAATGTGATAGAGCAGCATGGATCTTGCCACTGTTGATGTGATCATGCTGGGGAAATTTCATCATGTAGAAAATGACCTCATTAGCAAGGTGGAAGGCAATTTTAAGACAGGCTCCTGAGACAAAAGGAAGCTGCAAAAGGCTGGGCGTAAATTTTTGTGAAACTTCAGGAGACGCATTTTCCGTCAGCCAGATTTTGATACCTGGCAATCATGACCGGTGAACAAGAGTGGCAGAAGAGAGGGCAACGGGCCTGGGAAGCTGCTTACCCTTTTAATTTTGTCTGGATACCTCCACCCACCACCACCACCACCACACACACACACAAAATAAGGCTACATAATGATGCTAAGTTAGAAAGTCAAGACAATGTGGGACATTTTATACAATTGACAGCTCCTTAATTTCATAGGTACATCCTTGTACATCTTTAGCAAATAGGAGAGAGGGGAGGGGAGGGGAGGGGAGGGGAGGAAATAGGATAGGATAGGATAGGATAGGATAGGATAGGATAGGATAGGATAGGATAGGATAGGATAGGATAGGATAGGACGATAGGATAGGATAGGATAGGGTAGGGTAGGGTAGGGTAGTTTAGGGTAGGGTAGGGTAGGGTAGGGTAAGGTAGGGTAGGGTAGGACAGGACCGGACAGGACACGACAGGAGAGGACATGACAGGACAGGACAGGATAGGGTAGGGTAGAATAGGGTAGGGTAGAGTAGGGTAGGGTAGGACAGGACAGGACAGGACAGGACAGGACAGGACAGGACAGGACAGGATGAAACACTAAGGCCAGTATCTTTATACACAGCATGTCTGATAAAACACATTCCAACTCAGGAATTTCAAACTTTCCAATATCATGAGCTCCTTAAAGGATAAAAATAGCTTCTGCAGCTCTCCTTTATTAGATTTATATGCAACCCAACGCTCAGCAACTAGTAGAATATGTCCCATAGTTCCGAAGGTACCTGAGTCACAGGGGTAAGTAATGACTACAGGATTGGTTCTGAGTTCAGAGCAGGTTGCTCAGCATTGGATCACTGTAGGGTCTTGCCCCAACTCCTAAAAAAAAAAGATGTTCCCAGGAATTAAACTGTAATCTTTTCATGGATTTGTTGACTTAAAAAGCAGCTTTTGACTCTCTTTCAGGAAGCACCCTAAGAAATCCTCAGCTAAGATCAGGTTTTTGTTTTTTGTAATGCAATTATATCTAAGTCCTTTTTTTTTTTTTTTACAGATTAGAGAGAGCCCCAAGGGTCTTTAATTAACAATCCTCTCTGCATAGAGAGTGCGGCAAGGATATGTCTTGCCTCCAACTTTGTTTAAAATTATATGAACAGCTTGGTGGCTTTCTTGGCACCTGAAGATTTTCATGGCCCTAAGCTGGTTGACAGAGAGGTCCCCCCAACTCTTCCGATCTCTCTCTCCCCCTCCCTCCCTCCCCCCCCTCTCCATTTTACAGAGTTGTTGTTGTCAAGAAAATACAAGGAGGAATTGTTTATTTGTTCAAATTGTGTGCCGCCTTTCTCCGAAGACTGAAGGCGGCTCCAAAGACTCAAGGTGTTGGATATGTTTTCCATCTTGAGTTGTTTGCAATAGCAATAGCACTTAGACTTATATACCGCTTCATAGTGCTTTACAGCCATATCTAAGCAGTTTACAGAGTCAGCCTTTTTGCCCCCAAAAATCTAGGTCCTCATTTTACCGACCTCGAAAGAGTGGAAGGATGAGTCAACCTTCAGACGGTCAGGATCAAACTGCTGGCAGTGGGCAGAGTTAGCCTGCAATACTGCGTTCTAACCACCGCGCCACCACGGCTCTATAATAAAGGCAAGATACAAATAAATAAACCAACTGAATCGCTCCTCCTCGCTTTCTCTTTTCTGTAACTCCTTCAGCAGAATTAGCATCGGGTCAGATAGTCCGAGCTCTGCAAAGAAACCTGGTTTACTCTAGAGATGATTAGCCCTTTATCAAAAGAAAAATGTAGAGGAGGGGTGAAAAGGAGAACAATGCAGTGGTGAAATTCAAATTTTTTTACTACCTGTTCTGTGGGCGTAGCTTGGTGGGCGTGGTGTAGTGTGGTGTGGCTTGGTGGGCGTGGCTTGGTGGGCGTGGCAGGGGAAGGATATTGCAAAATCTCCAATCCCACCCCACTCTGGGGCCAGCCAGAGGTGGTATTTGCCGGTTCTCTGAACTACTCAAAATTTCCGCTACCGGTTCTCCAGAACCTGTCAGAACCTGCTGGATTTCAGCCCTGGAACAATGGCTTCTCATTTAATGCACTTCTAGATGAAACTGGAAAACCTGCTTGAATGGATGACACCCCCCCCCCATCCATCATCTCATGCTCTCCTTGAGGATGTCGTCTCAGACCTTACTTTGAAAAGATATTGGAGCCCAGCGATGAACTTTGATCTGAAATGTTTGTGCATAAACCATGGCTACTAGAGAAACATTTGGTGTCCTTTGTTTGTGTGCATGAAGAGTAACCTTTGAACCAGGAGTGAAATCCAGCAGGTTCTGACAGGTTCTGGAGAACTGGTAGTGGAAATTTTGAGTAGTTCAGAGAACCGGCAAATACCACCTCTGGCTGGCCCCAGGAGTGGGGTGAGAATGGAGATTTTGCAGTATCCTTCCTTTGGAGTGGGGTGAGAATGGAGATTTTGCAATATCCTTCCCCTGGAGTGGGGTGGGAATGGAGATTTTGCAGTATCCTTCTCCTGGAGTGGGGCGGGAATGGGGATTTTGTAGTATCCTTCCCCCTGGAGTGGGGTGGGAATGGAGATTTTGCAATATCCTTTCCCCTGGAGTGAGGTGGGAATGGAGATTTTGCAATATCCTTCCCCCTGGAATGGGGAGGGAATGGAGATTTTGCAGTATCCTTCCCCTGTCACACCCACCAAGCCACGCCCACCAAGCCACACCCAAGAACCGGTAGTAAAAAAAAAAATGGATTTCACCACTGTTTTGAACCAACTCTTCATAGGAAATCCTTGTATTTTCTTTCTTGCTTGCCTGTTCTATCTTCCCACACACCTCTATGGTCTGAAACACTAGGGCCCATCAGCCCCAGAAAGAAGGAACTTAACTTGGAGGAAGCCTAGCAATTCTTCTCGGACAGATACGAATAAAGATATGATTGCAAAGTCTTTGGGAAAGTAGGAAATATTTCTTTTTTTTTCCTTTTTTAAAATTTTTTTATTAAAGATATACAAACAAAAACATACATACATACAATACACAACATAGACAAACTATACATTAAAATCAAGTCTTGCAACTTGAGTCTTAAGAAAAAAGAAAGTTACTTCGATATTCTATATTTCTATGTATATATATCTACATCCTTCATTATATAATGATATTTAAAGATTATTTCCTAATTTTTGTTTCCTTAGTTGGTATTCCCTTCTTATCCTATTGATTATTTCTTATTTCATTTTCCTTTTCTCTAACCAGTCGTACCATCGTTGCCAAACCAGATAGTACTCTGTGTCTTTCTTTTCTTGTATTTCTTTGGTAAGCCTGTCCATCTCTGTACTTTCCATTACTTTTTGTATTATTTTATCCTCAAATGGCTGATTTCCACATTTGCGCGAATATAATTCTTCCTGCTGTCAGGATATGGATTATCAAATATTGTATTTCTTTTTCGTAGTGATTTGTTAGTATTCCTAATAAGTATGTTTCTGGTCTCAATGGCGCTCTCTGGGTGGTAATTTCTTCCAGTTGTTTTTGGATCATTTTCCAATTTTTTTTTTTTTTGCCTTTTGGCATGACCACCACATGTGGTAGTATGTCCCTTTGTGTGATCTGCATTTCCAACAGTCCTGTGCGGTGTTAGGGAACATCTTTGCCAAATATGCGGGGGGGGGGGGGAGATGCCACCTGTAGAACATCTTGTAAGTATTTTCCTTGTAGGGTACAGATATTGTCAGTTTGGTATTTATGAAAGTAGGAAATATTTCTATGCCTATCAGCCAACCAACCTTAGGAGCATCTCCCCGTAATTATCCCATTCATTTCAACTTTCACTTCAATTCCCTCCGTCACTTCAGTGACTCACTTTTGTCATTCCGCAGCTGTTGTAGTCCAATTGCAATTAATGAAGTCTTCCTCCCCACCCACCCCCCTCACCCCTTTTAAGTTCTTGCCTTCCCCACTGCAGTCAAAGCAAGGTAAATTAATAGTATTATTTGTTCGGATAACGCAGACAAATGTGTCTGCACAAAATGAAGCATGGTGTTTCTAGAGCAACTTGTATTCATAATAATCATAATCCTGGTAATTTGTTGCTTATTAAAAACAGAAGTCATGATAGACTAGGCTTGTAGTAGGAAGACTAATGAGTCATTAGGAGATACATGGAATTGTTCTGCTTAATATCACAATGCGGGTAAAGCCGAAGTAAATTGGCCCTTGACTTGATCTAGAAAGTTTCTTCTTATTAGACTCTGCATGTTTGGAGATGACTTGGAACAGGTGTTTCACCCCTTTAAATCTGTAAAACTTGAAGAAGAAGAAAAAGAAACCACTCCTTTAATCAGTCGCATTAAATAAGCTGCTTTAAATATTCATCGTGGCACCGACTCATTAAAGCAGCTACATCTTGTGCCGAAGTTTGAGAAAAGATGTGGTGGCTTTAAAGAATCATTGCGTCCAATCAATCGTGAACTCAATCGATCGAGCCTCGGTGTTGCAGCGGACTAAAGTGCTGTTAAGTGCTAGCACTTAGCTGCCAGCTGCCTGCAATTAGTGCAAGTTCGAATCTCACCAGGCTCAAGGTTGACTCAGCCTTCCATCCTTTCTGAGGTAGGTAAAATGAGGACCCGGATTGTGGGGGCAATAAGCCAACTTTAAAGAGAACAACGCCACTTAGGGGGAGTCGAAAGCCCTAATAAGCAGGGATATACAAAAAAATATGCAGGCTATTGCTATAATGCATTGTAAGCCGCCCTGAGTCTACGGAGAAGGGCGGCATGTCAATTGGACTAATAAATAAATAAATAAATAAATAAATAAATAAATAAATAAATAAACAAACAAACTAGGCATTTGGATAAAGCATTTTTTAAGTGCAGAATGTGCAGATGACATTTGGAAGCATCTCAGACGGACACCTCTCTAATTCAGTAAACCAAACTGAGAAGGAGACGGAACAGGGGATGGGCTGCTGGGGGTTTGCAGGGGTTCGGGAGAACCTCTAGCTATGATTCTATGCAGTTCGGAGAACCCTGAAATCCCACTCCTGGCTGGCCCCGCCCACCCTGTCCCATCCCTTCCAGGAGTCCCCACGTGGCCTGTTTTGGATGCAGGCAAGTTTGTTTTGTTTGTTTTGTTTTTTTAGATTTCTATACCGCCCTTCTCCCTAGGGACTCAGGGCGGTGTACAGCCAAGTAAAAACACATAATATAAACAATTAAAAACCAATTAAAAAGAATATCTAAATTTGGCCCAGAAATTTAAAAAACACCCCACTTTAAAATCATTTAAAAGGCTTCGCTTAGGCCAGCCCGGCTTGTTGGAAGAAAAATGTTTTAAGGGCCCGGCGGAAGGCACGGAGGTCATGGATTTTTCTTATCTCAGGGGGAAGCTGATTCCAGAGGGTAGGAGCTCCCACAGAGAAGGCCCTCCCCCTGGGGGTCACCAGCCTACATTGCTTGGCTGCTGGCACCCCGAGGAGACCCTCTCTGTGGGAGCGCACGGGTCGATGGGAGGTTGTCGGTGGCAGAAGGCGGTCTCGTAGATAACTGGGCCCTATGCCCAGTGCAGGGTACGCTCAGAGGCTCAGGGACGGTGAAAAATGATACTACCGGAAGTTTGGGAAGAACTCTAGAGGGCCTCCAGATCCTAGGGAGGCCGTTTTCACCCTCCCAGAGGCTCAAAGAAGGCCTCCTAAGTCCGGGGAGGGGAAAAACACGCACCTCCTCTGCTGTGATGCAGGAGGCTGGCTAGGCCACACCCACCATGGCCACACCCACCCAGCAACCAGGCAAAGAACCCCTTGCTAAAATTTTTGAAGCCCACCCCTGAGGAGGAACATCATTATCAAACTTGCAAGTTCCTGTTATTAGAGCCAATCTCAATAAAAAGTAGTTTTAGCCTTCCTGTGGTGTTGACGTCACGGTCTAGTCTACCTAATGAAGCTGTCATGAAGGACAAAGAAGGTCCCGCCAAGGTTAAAAGTATTCCAGATCGACCCGCTATGCACAGGTTGTTGTTGGGCCTTTCACTGATCTGCTATAAGTGTGTCAGGCATCTGGGAACAGGATTATAGTAGACAGAGAAACAGCAATCATTGCAACTTGGTTGTCAACCCTGAAGCCATTTCTGGAGCATCTTCAAGGCTGCCACATCTACGCTGTGGGAACAGGAAGGGGGAATAGAGATAGCTGGGGACTTGTAGCCAGTAGTGGGATTCACTGGTTGTAACAACCGGTTCACTTTGTGCGCCCTTTGGAGACCGGAAATGGGCCCGTTTCTGGACTTCCGGTACTTCCGGTAGGCCTGCTTTTCATCCTCCCCAGGCTCCGGAGGCTTTCCTGGAGCCTCAAGGAGAGTGAAAATGGCCTCCCTCAGGCACTGGAGACCCTCTGGAGGCTGGAAACAGGCCCATTTCCAGACTTCCAGTACACCCATTTTTCACCCTCCCAGAGCTTCTGTGCGTGCCCTGCACTTACCTGGTATCCAAAATGGGCCGCATGGAGACTCCTGGAAGGGGAGGGGCGGAGTGGGCAGGGTCAGCCAGTCCTTGGAACAATCCATTCGGTGAACTGGATTAAAATTAACATCCGGTTCTCCCGAACCGGTCCGAACCAGCTGAATCCCACCCCTGCTTGTAGCCAAAATAAAATTCTTTTGCCTGGGAACGAAGAACATTCTCACCAGGTGCTGGGGAGGTATGAACTGAAACCAACTAGGTTTGGGTCTCTGACCGGATTGGACCCTGTGATGGACATGTGAACTGGGGGTGGGGGGAAAAGAACTTTGGCTTAAAATTTGGGTGAGCAAAACTGCGGGAACCTTCAGAGTCGGGTTTTCGCCAGATGTGCCGATAGGACATGCCTAATAAATCTGTACTTTGAGGAACACCTAGGCCTCAGAGGTTTGAATCTGTACTTTGAGGAACACCTAGGCCTCAGAGGTTTGATTGCGTTGGGCCTGTTACTTGGAACCCTGACATCAGTATCCTTGGAGATCTGAAAGAGTAAAGGTAGTAATTAAAGCCTTACAGGTTCAAACACCCCATCAAGGGATCTGGTAAGTCCACATCGGAGCTCTCTACGTGTACTTTAATAAGAACCACATTTTACCAGAGGGTCTGTATTTATTACTTCTTTCATACAGCACAGCTCTGTCAATCTATACCTCCATGACAGGCAATGTTTTCTGAGATTACAGATAAAGGAGGAAGTCTACCCCAACCCAGAAAAGTCATCACTCACCTGGGGTTTTTTTTTGGGGGGGACACCTTTGTGCTAGGATAGTAAATGGCCTGCCTTCGTTACCCACAACCGCATATGTCAAATGCAAACAAAGATCGGTGAGATTATTTATTTTTTAACCGGCATTATTATCCAAATGAAGAATCCACTATATGAACCTCTTGGGACTTCCCAACAGCTGCTGGTTTCTCTTCTTCACAATCAGACCAGCAGGCGATAGGAAGAGGGACTTTGGGGTAAGGATTCTTCTCTGTGAATCCTGTCGCTAAGGATTGCCAGTTGGCTGCATCAGTATTGCCTTGTGAACAGGTTTGACCCTCCCATTTTTTTTAATATTAGTTGTGTTATTCCCAACACTATATTAACACTATATTAACACAGAGAGGGAGGGGAGGGGAGAGGGAGGGAGGGAGGGAGAGAAAGACAAACACAGAGAAAGAAACACGCAGAGAGAGAGAGAGAGAGAGAGAGAGAGAGAGAGAGACAGAGATAGACAGAGACAGAGAGTCAGAGAGAGACACAGAGAGAGTCAGAGACAGAGACAGAGACAGAGACAGAGACAGAGACAGAGACAGGGAGGGAGAGAGGGAGAGGGAGAGAGACAGAGACAGAGAGAGAGAAAGAGAGACAGAGAGAGGAGACAGGGGGAGAGGGAGGGAGAGAGAGAGGGAGGGAGGGAGAGAGAGAAAGAGAGAGACAGAGAGAGACACACACACAGAGAGAGAGGGAGAGGGAGGGAGGGAGAGAGGAGAAAGAGAGACAGAGAAACAGAGAGAGACAGAGACAGAGACAGAGACAGAGAGAGAGAGGGAGGGAGGGAGGGAGAGAGGGAGAGAGAGAGAGAGGGAGAGAGAGAAACAGACAGAGACAGAGACAGAGACAGAGACAGAGACAGAGACAGAGACAGAGACAGAGACAGAGACAGAGACACAGAGACACAGAGACAGAGACAGAGGGAGGGAGGGAGAGAGGGAGAATATGGAATTAATTAGATTTTGTATGCAAGAGCCTGGCTAGATCATTCCATCGTACAGCACCGTAATTCCTTTGAAACAGATATTACCATTTTATATTTCAGTTTTGCCTCTATAATTCTTGCTAGACTACATTTTAAAGACTTCCCCCTCTAGCAGCCAGATAGCAATATTGCCTCTCTACTTGAACTGTTTGAACAACCACCTCAGCAAACGTTTTGCTAGTTTCTTCAGACAAGATAATTGTCTATGCTTGCATGAATTGACAATTGATTGTGAACAAATAGCTTTGCTCTCCCACGCCAACCAGATACCTTTGTTGCTTTTTTTATGAAACTGCAAGATCTATAACATGTGGGTAGTGATGCCTTGTGCACTTGCAAAATATCTGCTAAATATCTAAAAGATAGTTTGTTTGGGGTTTTTTGCTCCAAGAATTGAGCTCATCTCTCTTATTTGCCTGTAATGTTTATGCAGGAAAATTACCTTTTGGACTAGATAATTTTGGAGAAATGTTTGTTCACCAGGATGGGTAGGATGAGGGAAACGAATCCTCAAAACCCAATGAATAAATGAGCAGATCTTAATGGAGTTGGTGTAAGTTTAAAGAATGGGCTGATAAAATGTTCAAATCGTGAGTAATATCCCAATTTTTCCGAGTATATCTTAGTCCAATCCTTCCTGCTACTTCAAAAGATCGGTGTCAGGTGCCAAGTAATGCACCCATTGATTTGATTTGATCGTGTCAAGCTGAATGCATGTCAGAATGCCCAAGGATACAAACAATCCCACACCCCAATCAAATTCAGGCTTGACAATCGGACTGAAAATAGCAAACAGAAATTGTAAGGGCACGGATTGAATTAAAAGGTTGGAGAACATTTTCATTGAAGGCATCACATGGCCTTTCAAATATTGTTGGGCTGCAGCTCCCATGAACCTTACTGGCTAAGATTGATGTGAATTAGAGGACTACATCTCAAGAACTGTCTTAAGAGTCACACATGGCCCATCTCAATAAAAACAACTCAACTAACATTCAAGAATTGTTATAGTTGCTAGGCGTTTGTATGATCAAGGATGAGATGTTCTATAATGTCTTTTCCACTTCAAAAAAAGTTAACCGTAATTAAAATGGCATTATCAAAATACCAGTCAGTGACAGAACCTGAAATAGTCTAGAAATACCCATGGAACAAAGAAGAAGAATAAGGTTACAGATGCTGGCATTTCTCAAAATACTAATTATGAAGAAGTACAAACAGAGAGGTTTACTACACAAAAAAATATAGGGGCTCCTACAAAGATGAGGGGGGTCAAACTATTTTCCAAAGCACCCAAAGACAAGACAAGTAACAATGGATGGAAACTAATCAAGGAGAGAAGCAACCTAGAATGAAAGAGAAAATTCCTGACGGTTAGAGCAATCGACCAATGGAATAGCTTGCCTTCAGAAGTTGTGGGTGCTCCATCACTGGATACTTTCAAAAAGACACTAGACAACCATTTGTCTGAAATGCTACAGGGACACCTGTTCAAGCAGGGAATTGGACTAGAACCGTGATGGCAAACCTATGGCACAGGTGGCATGCGTAGCCCTCTCTGTGGGCGCGCCAGCTGTCGCCCCACAGATCCCCATGTGTGTGCGCCTCCCGCTGGCCAGCTGCTCTTCAGGTCTCTGCCCCACATGTGAGGGGGAGCACATGTAGGGGTGCATACTCGCATGAGCGGGGGGTGGGGTAATGTGGGGTGGGGTTCACATTGCATTTGGGAGTTCCGGTACGCACACGTGCATTCGCGCGCACACGCTTTGGGCACTCGGCACCAAAAAGGTTAGCCATCACTAGACTAGAAGGTCTCCAAGCTCTCTTCCAACTCTGTTAGTCCATGTTCTGACCGCATGCTCATGATTGTCCCATCACTCTACTTAAGTGGTGGGTTGCCCCCGGTTCAGACCGGTTCTCAAGAACCAGTAGTAAAACCGGCAGGAGGCTCCACCCACCACCCCGGATGTTGTCATTGGCGTGTCAGGTTCCGAGTCAGGATGCGGAAGAAAAAACACCAGACCACAAGATGGCGTTGTAATAAAGGTTTATCTTCCTAGATTCAGCACGTTGCAACAATCACCCAGCGTTTCTGTGAAATATTGTCAGCTCTAACCCTAGCGCGCTCCCGTTTTTATCCTCTGTGCACCCCGCCCATCTGCTCCACCCTCTAACTCCACCCGATACCCCAGCATTGATTGGTGTGTTCCAGCCGCTCCCCCCCCCCCCCCATCCAGGCATGGATCGCAATTTAATCCAGGGCTGTCAGTCCCGAGAAACCCTCATTAACGCTGACTAAGGCGGTCGAATTGGCTTTTGCACAGGCGCAGTTCCATCCGCCTGTCAGCCGAGGGGTGGCAGCTCGTTTGAGGGCGCTGGGGGACACAGAACAACCCGGAAACTGTGGAGAGTGTCTGATGGGGAAGCAGGCAGCATTGTTTGTCTGTTTGTTTGTTTGTTTGTTTGTTTATTGGTTTGATTTATATGCCGCCCTTCTCCGGAGACTCAGGGTGGCTTACAATGCGTTAAGCAATAGCCTGAATACTTTTGTATATACCTGCTTAGTAGGGCTTTCGGCCCCTCCTAAACGGTGTTTTTTTTATATACAAAGTCAGCTTATTGCCCCCCACAATCCGGGTCCTCATTTTACCTACCTTGGAAGGATGGAAGGCTGAGTCAACCTTGAGCCTGGTGAGATTTGAACTCTTTGCCAGTAATTTCAGGCAGCTGGCAGCTTAGTGCTACTTTAACAGCACTTTAGTCCGCTGCTCCACCAAGGCTCCTTATTGTGATTGTTTCGATTCCAGGAAGCAAGGCAGCATTATCGGCTAGTCCCCCTCCTCTCCGGAATGACAGCCTGGCGGTGATGACGGCTGACATGGCGATCTGCACATGCGCAGAAGCAAGGCACGCGAGCAAGCGAAGCGAGCCCGTGCACACACGATCCTGTTGCAAACCGGTAGTAAAGGTTAAGTAGAAACCACCTCTGGTTGTGTCGCATCGCTTGGGTTTGGCGAATGAAAATCAGACGCTGCTTGAATTGGGATCCTGCACATTTGCTGATGGCCTCCACCCCCCCCCCCAGCTTCACGAATGAAGAAAACAGGGAATCTTAGTCGATCTACCGAACTCCCAAGCGATACAATGCAAATAAATTCTATGGGACAGAAATGCTATTGCCATGCTGAGGGCGTTTGGAAGTCAGGTCCGGTAAGGACAATGGGTGGAAAGGAAGATGGACAAATGAATTATAGATGAGTCTGACATGGATTCTTGTATAGCAATGCTCAGTCATGAAAAGGCTACATGTGCCCAGCTAGGAACTTTGAAATAAGTTATATCATGGATCACCTGCAGTTTTTTCTTTCCTTTGTAACCTCTCTTTTGTATGTACTCCTACTGCCTGTTTCTATATAAGCCACTTTGATAGGCGTTCTTCAAAAGCATCTGGAATGCCTTTTGAAAAGAAACAAATGCTTGGTTTCCTTTTCCTGTAAAATTATCACAATTTAAATGTTTCAAATGTTTGATTGTTAACCAAAACAAAAAAAAACAAAAAAACCTCCACCCTTTGATCTTCTCTTCTTCTTTTGCTTTTAGGTTGATTCCAAGATCTGCCAATGGAGTTAAAATAAAATGAGAACCAATTTTCTCTTAACAGAAATTCTTTACAGGACAATAGGAAAAGGACCACTGCAAAACACGTTTAAAGATGCTCACATTACCACCCCAAATGCCTGTTTTGAAAACGGATGCTTAAACAGTGGCAGAGGGACAGATCTAAATTTGTGTAGCAGGAGAAAAAACAACAACATCCTGACATTTGACAAAACACAATGTTCCAAGAATTCTTGCACTCCTCCTTGGCAATCGCTGTTATCCAAACTGAGTCCAAAATATATAAATAATAGCTAGGGATAAGAGGTTAGAAGCCTGGAGTTTAGAAGATTCTTGACAAAGCTAAGGATGATATACAGGACAAGGTGAGGGTTAATGGAAGATACCTTTGAGCTCTGGAGTTGACTTTACCCATCAGTGGATCATCTCTGGAGTTGACTTTACCCATCAGTGGATCATCTCTGGAGTTGACTCTACCAGTCAATGGATCATCTCTGGAGTTGACTCTACCCATCAATGGATCATCTCTGGACTTGACTCTACCTGTCAATGGATCATCTCTGGACTTGACTCTACCCATCAATGGATCATCTCTGGACTTGACTCTACTATCAATGGATCATCTCTGAACTTGACTCTACCCATCAGTGGATCATCCCTGGAGTTGACTCCACCCATCAATGGATCTTGTTGCGACAGAAGGACTATAAGAAGGCTGGTTGTTTCAGTTAAGTCTTGTTTGACCAAGCATGTCTTTCTGCTTTCTTTAGTCATTCTGTCTCCTGGCTATTCTGATTCAGTCTTGGCTTTTATTTCCCTCTGGGCTGGCTTGTTTTGCTGGAATTTTATTTTGTCCCTACCTCTTCGGTTGCCAAAACTCATCCCAAAAGACTTGAGACTTGTTCTGCGCTTTTTCCTCTTTAAACCTTTGGGAAGTTAGTTTTTGCAAGACAAATCTGGAGGGTTGCCTAGGCAAGACTTGAGCTGGTTGGGCATTTCCAGACTCCAAAAGGGTTGGGTTCTGCTTTTCCATCCAACGTAGGGCCTCTGCATAACTTTCCTAGACCTTCTCAAAGTTATTAGGAGATGTTTCGTTTTATTATACTGTGCTGCAATACGCCACTGGGAAATGCAGAAAGGCAGGCATCTTTAGGAAAAACAAAAAGATTGACAGATTTCTGATATATTTTTAGGTGAGTTTCCTAGAACTTGCCTATCTCTATTTTCATCTAGCTCTGCCCACCTTTAAAAAAAAAGAATCTTATTTTTAAAAGAGCTTAGAAGACCACATCCAAAGAAGCCTAGCCATTAAAAACTGGTATATATTTCAATTCCAAGCAATAACCAAAGAAGGTGGTATTGCAAGACGCATCATCAAAAGAAAATGTCTTTCGTTTTCATATTGTGGAAGAACAGATCGATCGCCCGAAAGGAATTTACTTTGGCTTGCTTTAATAAGAGAAATCATCGTGCCGACAATAGGATATTATCTGCAGCTTTATTTGTAACTTGGAAAAAAACCCCCTGTTTTTCAGTCAAGTAAGGAGAAAGGCAGTTGGGTGTTTGACTTGATAAAATGTTCTAAAATTTCTGCAGAAAGTAATCTGAAAGTTTCTTTTTCGAATGCAGTATCCAGCCAAGTACGAACAGTCTGGATGGAGCGTCTAGGGAGATTCTCAGGCATCCAGATCAAAGTTGCCTTTTGGAAAAAGGCAACTGGACTTTGTTTTTTCCTTGAAGACGTTTTGCTTTTCATCCAAGAAGCTTCTTTAGTTTATTAAATTCAGAGATTGGATAGCCATTTGTCCAGAATGGCATAGGGTAGTGATGGCTAACCTTTTTGCCATCGCGTGCCATGACTGGGAGGGGGAGGGGGGGTCGCACACACATATGCCCACAGCCATAATTCTATGTGCCCTGCCCCCGCGCATGCGTGTGTGACCTCCCCCCTGCTTTCCCCATCCGCTCCTGGCACACGATGGCATGGTGGGCCTGGTAGGTCCCACCAGAAGTTGGCAAATGGGTCATTTCTGGCCTCCAGAGGGTCTCTGGGGGCTGGGGAGAGAGAAAAATGGACCTTCCCCATCACCTCCCGAGGCCTTCCGGAGACAGGAAACAGACTGCTTCCCTATTTCCAGTGGACCCAGAAGGCCTGAAAATCAGCTGGCCGGCGCACGCATGCGTACCAGAGCTGAGCTCGCGTGCCCACCGATATGGCTATGCGTGCCACCTGTGGCTCGCGTGCCATAGGTTTGCCATCACGGGCATACGGTCTTCTCCTTGTGCAGGGGATTGGACTAGAAGACCTCCAAGGTTCCTTCCAACTCTGCTATTCTGTTATTTTGTCTGTTATCTGGAAGACCAATGCAAGTTACAGCTGACATATTGCAAATAGACAAGCATTCTGGTTACTGTGGAATCTCAAATTTTCTTCTTCGTCTTCTTCTTCTTCTTCTTCTTCTTCTTCTTCTTCTTCTTCTTCTTCTTCTTCCTCTTCCTCTTCTTCTTCTTCTTCTCCTCCTCCTCCTCTGCTTCTTCTTCTCCTCCTCTTCTTCTCCTCCTCCTCCTCCTCTTCTTCTTCTTCCTCTTCCTCTTCTTCTCCTCCTCCTCTTCCTCTTCCTCTTCTTCTTCTTCCTCTCCTCCTCCTCCTCTTCTTCTCCTCCTCCTCCTCTCCTCCTCCTCCTCCTCTTCTTCTCCTCCTTGTCCTCCTCTTCTTCCTCTCCTCCTCCTCCTCTTCTCCTCCTCGTCCTCCTCCTCTTTTTCTTCCTCTCCTCCTCCTCTTCTCCTCCTCCTCCTCTTCTTCTTCCTCTTCTCCTCCTCCTCCTCTGCTTCTCCTCCTCCTCCCCCTCTTCTCCTCCTCCTCCTCCTCCTCCTCCTCCTCCTCCTCCTCCTCCTCCTCCTCCTCCTCCTGTGTTCTTTCATCAGAAGGAACACAGGTGCATCCAACTGATAGTAGGAAGGAACTGAAAACATTTGTAAACTCCAGGTTACCGAACTAAAGAAAAGGAGGCGTTCTGTCCATTGGGAGCAGCTTGCAGGCTTGATTGGGTAATGATGTGACATAACCCACTCACATCACGTATGATGCTGCAAGCTTCATGATGCCACATGAGCTACTGGCATCCCCTTGATCTCCTTCCGTCCTCCCTCCGTTGAGCTTTCCCCTGCAGTTTTGAAAACACGTGAGTGGGAATCTATGCCTCGGTTGACATTGTATCATAATGTGCGTTTTCATTCTAACCGATCCTTAGTCCTTTCCAACCAGACGCAGGTAGCGCAATAAATCAAAATGTGACAACGGCAGACAGTGGCAGTGGAGCCTTGTCATAGTAATCGGTTTTATTAACAATGAATCACAGTATAAAAATCTCTCGCTTCATTGATGGAGTTGATATATTTCATTTATATGTAGCCCAGGTTTCTGTGGCAAGGCCCGCATCCAGGGACAGGTACCTGTAATTAAAAAATGATGTTCTGTGAATGCTTTTATTTAAACTAATCCATTTCCTTGCACTCCCTTTCCAATACCAAATGCCAGCAGATACACCTCTGTTACGATGGGTGTAGGAAAGTTCATTGTTATGCGAGGGCCATCAGAGGTTATAATTTAGGACGGTGAAATGATAATTCTGGGTTAAAAAGCTCCAGGTTTGGGGAGGAAGGCAAAGTAATAATTGCAACAGCACAGCACAGCTCAGATTAACCTTAATTTATGACTATTTATTTAACAAGGGTTCAAAGTTATAATGGGTAACGATGTCCATCACCGTTGATATTTTCAATTATTTTAAAAGAATCAATCGTGGAAGTTTTCTACCCCTTCACGGCTATGGATTCTGAAGCCTAGACCACTTTCAGAAGGGGGGAAAAAGTCACAATGAATAATTTAAGTGCACTATTCCACAATTATTATCTCTTCTCCCTCTTCTTCTAGGAGACTTCTGTAAATAAAGCAATGTCTTCACAAATTTAATGCCTGTTACATATTCATCTGACTTTCCATTCTGTTTATTTAACTGTTTACTGGAGATATTTTATATCAACTTATTCTTAAAAAAAAAAAAAAAGAAGTACAATAGCCTCAAGCCAAGACCGAAGCAATAAAAGATTTTTAAAAATCTAAGAATTGAGTGTATTACTTCTGATATTGGGAGAGTATAAAAGCAAGGCTGAGCAATGCTTTTCATTCAGGTTGGAAGATGGGTTCATGACAGATAAGGATAGGGAAATAGCACATTACTGTGGCTTATTAAAGCAGCTATATCAGGGGTGAAATGCTACCGGTTCACACCGGTTTGGGAGAACTGGTAGTAATAAAAGCTACCAGTTCCGATGAACTGGTAATAAAAATATGCTACTTTCCGAACCAGTATTTCCGATGATCAGCTGTGCCAAGCAATTTTATTCACTAGATCCTGCTTTCTAGCGAATCTAAATCACGTGGCACAGGCAGTTAATGTTAAGTATAATATTAAGTATATTACCTAAGTATAGTACACAAAATTGTCTGCTACAACATTCTACCTGTCAACGATTTCTTCAGCTTCAACCACAATAATACACGGGCAAACAATAGATGCAAACTCAAGGTAAACTGCTCCAAACTCAATTGCAGAAAATCCGAGTTCAGCAACAGAGTGGTCAGTGCCTGGAATGCTCTACCCGACTCTGTTGTTACAGCCTCAAACCCCCACAGCTTTTAACTCAAACTGTCTACCGTGAACCTCACCCCATTCCTAAGAGGTCCATAAAGGGGGCGTGCATAAGTGCACCAGCATGCCTACCGTCCCTGTCCCGCTGTCCCATTTATTTGCAGTCATTACCTGTGCTCATGTCTATGTTTATGCTTATACCTGTTATCTCGTCCATGTTTGACAAACTAAATAAATAAATAAATAAATAAATGTTAGATTGGCTCCCTTCTACCTGATGTGCTTCTCACATCCGCGCGAGGTGAGACATCACATGAAACTCACGTAAGTATGGATCGAGGCATTCCATTTTAGCCAGAAGGGACCCAATTATAAAGTTGTAGAGGTAGCAGCAACCATAACACGCAGGAGGGCAAAAGAGAAGACTGCACAGTGTTGTAAAATGTCACCGGTCTGGTGAGCAGATTTTAGCAAATTCTCCACACACACCTTGCTCGCCACCAAGATTCTTGTACATCTGAAGGCTGATGGCTTGGGCAACAAAGGATCTGGAGGTGTGGGACGCACTTTGCGCTTGCTGACGATTTCCTCCTCCGCGAAGGCCTTCCCCCCCCCCTTTCCTTCCTTCCATCAAGTAAAATGCCTCTAATTCATTGTCAGAGAGCTCTCTGAAGAACAAGGAGAAGGAGCACCCCCTTCCCATCGTCGGGCAGCTTATGAAGTCTCATTAAAGAAAAGAGGGGAAAAAAAAGACTGTCTTTTGTGTTCTGCTTCCCGTTTGGTCAAAGCTATAATGATGCCTTCACTGCAAAGTGAAAAGAAATGTTATTCTAATGAAGAGCGGAGATCCCTTTGGTGCTGGCTGGTGGGATTAATGAGGTGAAAGTGCCCGTGAAGTCATTGGGAGTCGTCAGAATGGCTTAGGATGACCTTTTCAGAGTGAAGGATCCTCTTAGAGAAGCATCAATAATGAGGAAAGAACTTCCATGGCCGTCTTCATCCAAGAGATGCTGCTGCCTAGCTATGATTGGTTTGGCTTCTGTGAGATCAGAGATGAATCAGAATCAGAATAGAGCCGGAAGGGACCTTGGAGGTCTTCTAGTCCAGCCCAGGTAGTGATAAAGGTGTTGGTTACCATCTTTAAAGCGCTCCATGGCATAGGACCAGGATATCTATGGGACCGCCTTCTGCCACCAACACCCTCCCACCGACCAGTTCGCTCCCACAGAGAGGGACTCCTCAGGGTACTGTCAGCCAAGTTATGTCGGTTGGCGACACCCAGGAGGAGAGCCTTCTCTGTCAGAGTTCCTGCCCTTTGGAATGAATTGCCCCCAGACATTCATAACATCTCTGACCTCCGGGTTTTCCGCTGTGCCCTCAAGACCCTACTATTCCGACAGGCGGGGCTGTCTAACTGAATGAGTTTAAATTGGGTTTTAATTTTGGGTTTTAAAATTCGGCCAAAACTATTTAATGATTTTAATTATTTTAACTATGATATTTGTATATTTAAGTTTTAATTCTGGCTGTACACCGCCCCGAGTCCTTCGGGAGAAGGGTGGTATATAAATAATAATAATAATAATAATAATAATAATAATAATAATAATGATAATAATAATAATAATAATAATAATAATATCTCACCTATGGTTCAGAATCTTTGCTGAAGTCTTGCTTGAAACATTGTAAGGATGTTATCGGTGGTTTTACAAAATGGCTGCCAGGCCAACCTGCCCTGTTGCGAAACCCTTGTTTACCAGAAGATAATGAGATGATGTTATAATCTTTCCCCTTCTCTCTATTTACGCTGTTTTCCATCAAACCTTTACCATTTCTGTGGGGTCTTTCACTTAATATACTTCACTTAATCCTCCAAGGAAAGATTGAAGGCAAATGCGGTCCAGGAAGAAGAAGAACATCATGGCTTCAAAATGTAAGGGACTGGTTTAGACAAAACTCAACATCATTTTTTCGTGCGGTTGTTGATAAAAATAAGGTTGCCAACATAATCGCCAATGTCCGATGATGGATATGGCACAAGAAGAAGAAGTGGGGTCCTTGGTGTTCTCTGATCTTAGATTTTTTTTTCCCAGTTGTTTCATTACCCAACTCAGAGATGATATTCAGCCGGTTCTGACCAGTTCTGGAGAACCAGTAGCGGAAATTTTGAGTAGTTCGGAGAACCGGAAAATACCACCTCTGACTGGCCCCACCCCCATCTATTTGCTGCCTCCCGCATCCCAGCTGATCGGGAGGAAATGAGGATTTTGCAGTAACCTTCCCCTGGAGTCCCAGCTGATCGGCTGGATTTTCTTTTGTTGCCCTGCACAAGGAGTTGGAAAGCAGGTAAGCGGGGTAGGGTGGAAATGGAGATTTTGTAGTATCCTTCCCCTGCCACGCCCACCAAGCCACACCCACAGAACCGGTAGTAAAAAAATTTGAATCCCACCACTGATCTATCTAGAAAGCATCACCAGCGAGTGAGGCTTGCTGTCTTTTTATATACTTTTTATATACAACACCCAGATAAGCAGAGATTAACACCAAGTTTAATACTAGATGACCAATCAAGCAGTAAACAATATCCCAGTCAAGGAACTTCCAACTCAGACAAACAATCAAATAGTAAACAACAGCCTAATTAAGGAATCACCAAGAACACTCCCACCAACACTGACAGGGCAAATTACTAGTAGATTAAACAGAGAGCAAAGTATATTGCCTAGTTGGGCAATGAAATGTCTGCAAGAAGACAAGCTCAGAGAACACTAAGGATTCCAACCCTGAACTACAAATATTCTCTTCTATCATTATCATTTCTTTAGGCACTTGTTCTCACAAAGATCTCGGATGCGGTTCCTATTTTCATATTATTATTTTCCAAAAAAAGCCTACAGATTTATATGGAATCTCTATGAGCTGTTGTCGTAAATAACAATTAAAACTTACTTTTTAAAATTATTTTCTAGACCAATGATTCTAATTGCTGCGTTTACATACCAATTTTCTTCTGGAAGCAGCATCGGTGTCTGCTCTTCTGGACTGATGTAGGATTAGATTAGTTTAAAACCTCCTTCTACTTCTAGGGTTCTATCAAAAGTCCAAACTGAGATTTGGGCCTGTATTTTCAGCTATATCTTGCTGCTTTTGAGTTTTCGTATTGGTTTCAGCATAAGGACCAATTCTTGAGCAGATTGATCAAGCAACGACATTGACCTCACATACCCACTTATGCTGGCCTGCTACTGGTTTAGCTTCTCTGATGTCAGAAAGAGGCTGTGATGACCCGGGGCACAGCACAGAGGTAACCCAGGCAGCTGGCAGTTCAAACTGCACCTTTATTGCTCCAAATTTCCTCAAACGCTCCCACGTTTCTGGCAAGTCCCAGAGCAAAGTGATGACACACACATACCTCAAGCAGCCTCTGGCTGCAAATAGTCCAGCCCAACGCTGTGAGCACCATGGCTGCAAAGCAAGAAATCCAGAAAGAATGCAAGGAATCCAGGAAAGTTCAAACGTCGGCACTCAACACTTCAGGAATTCAGCGTTTATTCCTGACAAATGCCCCTCCCCACAGTGTCTCCTTAAGGCTCAGTCCCCAGGTGTGCCTTGTGAAGAGGGGCAGGGCGCTCTCCACCTGAGTAGTCAGGTCAGTCTGCTCTGTTCTCACCTTCTCTCCACTTTCCGTGCTCGAGGATCAGGTGGCAGGCGGTCCTTGCTCATCGCCTGAGCTCTGTCTCTCATGTTCACTGCTTAGCCTCTCTTGGTCATCCTGTCCCGCTTCCTCCCTGCCTACAAGCCATCCCAATCCTCAAAGGGCCTGGCCTGACTGGGCCTGCTCCTCCCCATTCTCCTCCGAAGCCAACGAAGGCACCCCCTCAATCTCCCTCGGCTCCAATTTTGGCTCGGATGGGGGCATGACAGAGGCTGGACAACCTAAACATTGCCAAGATAACCTTCAACCAGGGGTAAAATACTCCCGGTTTGGACTGGATCGGCCGATCCGGTAGCTGGTGGCGGGTGGTTTGGAAAACCAGTAGCAAAAATCCCTGCCCCTCCCCCACCCATGCCCACCCAATCACCCGGTCACCCGCTTGCCACTTCTTTTTAAAAATGCTTTTAAAAGGTTAAAAAAAGGCTCTGACGATCCCAGCTGAGACGCGTGATCGTCAGAGCCTTTTTTTTTTACTTTTAAAAGCATTTTTTTGACAACCTATTTGGCCGAATAGGTTGTTAAAAAAATGCTTTTAAAAATAAAAAAAAGATTGTTCGCCACAGCTGATCACACACACACACACACACACACACATGCGTGCTGTTCTACTTACCCAATGCCTCCTTTTGGCATGCACTGCGCGTATGCCCAGCCAGCGAACCGGTAGTAAACCAGTTCAGATTTCAGCAGTGCCTTCAACTATTGTCACATCAGGGTCTTCTGCAGAGATTAATGAGCAGCCCTTTCCTTCATCCATGAATGTGTTCAGTATTTGAAGGTTGGGTGGTTTCTTTATATTTTTAAGATTTTAAGGTGAACCACGAGGTCTGGAGGGATGCGTAAGAAGCAAAGCAATAGAGGATTGATCTGTTGCTTTGTTCACACCGGGGAGTGATCAGAATGATGAATGATCAAGAGCTAACCGTAGCATGTGGGATGCCACGAGATAAGGGTTCATAGATTGAACTGCTGAATTTATTTATTTTTTATGAGTTTAGGGAGGAAAAATAAACATTGCATATCAGTTTGGCATCTGAGAAATGGAGGTGTGGGAGAGATGCGAAGAATGACACTCGCCCTATTCCTTATCTATGAAATATTGCCCTGATTCTCTGCAGAGGGTGACAGATATGTCCTACTTTCATCAATGAAATTGAAGTTATTCATTGACTGGTGGCTTGGAAAACTGGGAGGTGATGAATCAGTCCTTTCCCATAACTAGCTATGTGTCTCTTGTCTGGGGTGAGTCTTAGTCATTTAGGACATGGTTGTCCCAAAGGTGCTTTTTCGAAAAGCAACTGGACTCTGTTTTTCCTTGAAGACATTTTGCTCCTTGTCCAAGAAGACTCTTCAGTTCTGACTGAATGGTGAGAAATGGAAGTCAGTTTCCAATCTTCCTTAAAGTAGGCAATCTGGCTGAACAATTCAAAATTATTGTGCCAGAACTCACTATAACAGCATTGCCAAAAAGGCATTAAGAGTTGTTAACCTAATCTTACATAGCTTCTTCTCCGGTAATATTGAACTGCAAACTAGGGCATACAAAACTTTTGCCAGACCAATTCTTGAATACAACTCATCTGCTTGGAACCCGCACTGCATATCGGACATTAATATAATTGAGAGAATCCAGAGGTATTTCACAAGAAGAGTCCTCCACTCCTCTGCTCACAATAGAATACCTTATGCCACTAGGCTTGAAATTTTAGACTTAGACAACTTAGAACTTCATCGTCTTTGGTCCGAACGAAGAGTAGTACATAAAATTATATTCTATATTCTGCTACAATGTCCTACTTGTCAATGACTACTTCAGTTTCAACCACAACAATACACCCGCACACAATAGATACAAACTTATGGTAAACCACTCCAAACTTGATTGCAGGAAATACGACTTCAGCAACAGAGTGGTCAATGCCTGGAATGCACTACCTGACTCTGTGGTTACTTCCCCAAATCCCAAAAACTTTAACCTTAAACTGTCTACTGTCGACCTCACCCCATTCCTAAGAGGTCTGTAAGAGGCGTGCATAAGCACACCAATGTGCCTACCGTCCCTGTCCTACTGTCCACTTTTGTTCATATCCATTTCGTGTATTCATAATCATGTTTATACTTATATCTGTTATCTAATACATGCTTGACAAAATAAGTAAGATAAAAAAAAAAAATTGGTAGGAAGAAAATACCACAATTATGTTCCCTGAAACACAGAGACTCCAAATACTTTTCTGAATTATACATGGATGGACATACATAAAGGTCACTGGGTAGAGATGAGACTTCCTTCTCCACAGTGAGCCCGAAAAAAAATCATACGCAAATCCAAAATGCTGAGTTCCCCCATTTATGTAAAATAATCTCTTAATTCTGCAATTCCCGTTCCTCCTTCCTCTTCGGCAATGTTTTGTGTATGCCTTTTTTTAACGGATGCTGCTTGAAACCCTGAACACAAACATAGCTCCAGCCCTTCATTAAGCTCTTTTTTTTTTAAAGAATAATAAAAAAAGAACAATTTTTCAGGGACTGCATAATAATTAGCAGGGCGTCTCTGGGTTGCTCCGTGAAGCATGGGAGCCCTAGGAGAGCAAAGAAAATTATGGTAAGGAAATTAAAATAACTTTGCATCGTTGAGTTGGTGGGAGTTTCAGAGAAGCCAGCTGTGGCATTCGTTTCCTCTTTGCCCCCGGAGATCCTTCCGGTGAAGCCGCTCAGAAGGAAAACAAGAGAGGAATACTAGGAGAAAAAGAATTCAAATAAAGCCACCCAGTCATTCGCTGGATGATAAGCAGTGATTCTCTGAAGCAGGTTTTCTCAAACCACTGACAGGCAGCGCCGTCGCTTAACAAATGCTGGCTGGGGTGGATGATGGAAGCTGTGGTCCATCACATCTGGACAAGGCAAGATAGCTCTCGATGGACAGAAGACAAACGTACGCCACAAAGAAAAAGCTCACTGTTCCAAAGGTATAATTTTGTTTTGCACAATTTGTAGTGTCTTTTGAATGCTGCTGTTGTTATTCGTGGTAACGATCCTGATCTGGCTTAGGAGGGCCTTTGTGCAACTGTGGGATTGTGCATCAGTTGTGCCCTTTCCTGGACCAACAATCCCTGCTGATAATTACCCCCAGTCATCTCCCATCTTGACTGTTGCAATGCTCTCTGCATGGGGCTGTCCTGGAAAAATATCCAGAACCTTCAATCGCTTCAAAATGCAAAAGCCCACATGGTTTTGCTCAAGGCCAGATTTCCACATGGGTCACCTCTCTTCCTGAAACTGCACAGACTGGCTGCTGATTTGCTTCCGGGTTCAGTTCAAGGTACTGGTTGTCACCTCCAAAGCCCTACATAGTGTGGGACCAGGTGATTTGAAGGACCGTCTTTTCCCGATCACATTTACCCGACCTACCAGGCAGGGAAGGAATGCCATGAGTCCCTTCTCTTAAGGAAGTCCATCTTGCAGTCCATCAAGAAGAAGGACCTTCTCAGAGGTGACTCCCGCTTTGCGGAACATCATCCCTGCATAGATAAGATTGACCCTCATTTTGATACTCTCTCCACAACCTCTGAAGTTCTGCCAGCAGAGTGCTATGGAGCCCATCAAATGGCTGGTCCGATTGTGGTCACCGGTTTCTTGTTTTTCTGTACTGGATTTTTATCTTTGTAAGCCACCCAGAATCACCAAGAGTGAGCTGGGTAGCCATATAAATTTTCTTAATAAATATAAATAACAGTAAATAAATAATCTTGTCAAAGATCCTATTTTTATTTTTATTTTTATTTGATTTATATGCCGCTGTTCTCCAGAGACTCAGGGCGGCTTACAATGCGTTAAGCAATAGCCTTCCTACTTTTGTATATTTATACAAAGTCAGCTTATTGCCCCCACAGTCTGGGTCCTCATTTTACCTACCTTAGAAAGGATGGAAGGCTGAGTCAACCTTGAGCCTGGTGGGATTTGAACTTGTAGTAATTGCAAGGAGCAGATGTAAATGGATGTTAATAACTGCCTTAGTCTACTGAGCCAACAGAGCTCAGTATCAAAATCTTGTCACTGATACAGGCATTGTTGTCCTCTTCCTGTTCGTTTATTTATTTATTTATTTATTTTATTTTATTTTATTTTACTTACATGCCGCCCTTCTCCCAAGGGACTTGGGGCAATCAAGACAATAAAAACAGTAAAAAAGAAACTACACAAACAATCAATTTAAAATCCATCCAATTAAAAACCACCCATCAGATCAGCAAATTTGTTGAAAAAGCCATGTCTTAAGCTCTTGGTGGAAAGAGCGGAGGTCGGGGGCCGTCCGGAGCTCCGTGGGTAACCCATTCCAGAGGGTCAATGCGCCCACAGAGAACGCCCTCATCCTGGGTGTCGCCAGCCGACATTGTCTGGTCGACAGCACCCGGAGGAGGGCAGTCCTATGTGAGCGCACAGGGCGGTGGGAAGCAGGCAGAAGGTGGTCCTGTAAATACCCCTGGCCCATGCCATGGAGGGCTTTGTAGGTAAGTACCAGCACCTTGAAGTGGATCTGAAGGACCACCGGTAACCAGTGCAGCCGTTGTTGCTGTTGCTGTTGCTGTTTCTGTGTCCATGACCTCAATTTATAATATAAGCAGATTAACCATTTCATCTCCTTATAGCCCAGGGAGGGTGTGTGTGCGAGAGAGAGCAAGTGTGTGCATGTATGCATGTATGTAAGTGTGTGCATGTGTGCATGGATCACAATGAATTCAGCAGCTTTAAGATGTCCAGGGCAGAAGTTCATTCCTGCAGGGCCACTTCTGAATTCTTTGCATTGTTCCGAATGCAAACTGAGGAAGCCTCTTGGATGAGAAGCACAACGTCTTCAAGGAAAAGCCAAGAAAGTCCAGTTGCCTCTTGAAAAAAGCACCTTTGGGACAACCATGACCTGGACGGCTGAGAATCTCTATAGACCAGGGATCGGCAACCCCCAGCTCTGGAGCCGCATGTGGCTCTTTCATCCCTCTGCTGCGGCTCCCTGTTACTAGTTGGCTCCACAATTGATAGGGCTTTTGATTAGGACAAGTAGAGGAAAAAGGAGGCCGCGCTAGGAAGAGACTCTATGGTGGCGAAACTGGACTTCCGGTTGGCTCCAGAATTGAACCGAGGGCTTCTGGTTAGGACCTTTGTGGTTCTTTGAGTGTTTAAGGTTGCCATAGACATTCTTAATGTGGTGTTTCTTAACCATGGCAGCCTTAAGATGGGTGGATTTCAGCTGCCTGAATTCCCATCATAAAATGATTCATCAATCCCCGAACATTTATCGTATAAAAAGAAGGTAATAAATATTAACTTAACTAATAGTATAATGATGATTGTTATAATCACAAAATACAAAGACGTGGAAGTATTACCACAGTGGCAAAAGAAAGCCAAGATAGTACCAAGAGTGATAAGCATCTTGGGTACAATCCCAAAACATCTGGAGCAACAGTTGAACACCGTTGGGATTGACAAAATCACCAACAGTCAATTGCAAAAGGCAGCTTTACATCGAACAGCTTACAGCCTGGGTTGATACCTCTAACACCATGAAACAACCATATCTGCTTATCCCAGGTCCTTGGGAAAGACCAGATAGGTGGACAAAAATGCCAAATCCAGTCTAAACCTCTGGATGATTGTGCGATTAACCATAATCACAACAAGCAATCATGGATTGTCCATCAGCCCTGGGAGGGGGTCAATATTGACCATTTTGGAAAACCCTGATTTATAGCACCTTCTTCTCTGTTCTCTATGAAGTAGGTTGGGCTAGTAATTGTCCTTAGAGATTACTTGTGTTACACATTCCTATCGGAGGTGGTATTCAGCAGGTTCTGACCAATTCTGGAGAACCAATAGCGGAAATTTTGAGTAGTTCGGAGAACCGGTAAATACCACCTCTGACTGGCCCCGCCCCCATCTATCCTCTCCCTCCCGAGTCCCAGCTGATCAGGAGAAAAATGGGGATTTTGCAGTAACCTTCCCCTGGAGTGGGTTGGGGATGTAGATTTTACGGTATCCTTCCCCTGGAGTGGGGAAGGAATGGAGATTTTACGGTATCCTTCCCCTGGAGTGGGGAAGGAATGGAGATTTTACGGTATCCTTCCCCTGGAGTGGGGAAGGAATGGACATTTTATGGTATCCTTCCCCTGGAGTGGGGAGGGAATGGAGATTTTACAGGATCCTTCCCCTGCCATGCCACCAAGCCACGCCCACCAATCCATGCCCACAGAACCAGTAGTAAAAAAAATTTGAATCCCACCACAGATTCCTATGTAATTCCTGTACTCAAGAAGTAAAGGTGACACATTTTTCTCTCTCTTCTAGTTTCTTCTTGCGGGCAAAGCTACTCTA
Source organism: Ptyas mucosa (assembly GCA_012654045.1). Taxonomy (NCBI): domain Eukaryota; kingdom Metazoa; phylum Chordata; class Lepidosauria; order Squamata; family Colubridae; genus Ptyas; species Ptyas mucosa. Next base: position 26,797 of record WNWU01000065.1, on the reverse strand, counting down.
GGGCTACAATCCTGAATAAAGATATCCGGGAATAAATGCCACTCCACATAGGAGATTTAGGGTTAAAAAAAAAAAAAAAAAGATCTATAGGATTAAATTCAAAGCCTACAAGCCCAGGTAGGAGCAGATCAATATTGTTTCCAGGTCAGTCAACATATTTGGAAGTGGAGTGTAAATTTTGCCGAAGAGAGATTTGGTAGAGGACATGCAAAGGCTTTCGAGATTGCAGGACGCTCAGCTTCCCAGCTCAGCTTCCCCTGCAGACTCTCAGCAATAAGCCGGCAGCCATTTGCCCCAACCTCATTCAGAGACCCAGCTAATGACACCAGCCTGCAAAGACAGACGCTAAACAGAGCAGGGTTCTTCTTCATCAGAAAATTGGTGAGAGAACTGCCAGAGGAAAAGAAAAAAGAAAAGAAAGGCAAGGCAAGAGGCTTCAGTGCAACAGCGCAATAAAAGATAATTGGCGAGTCCTAGAGTTTCAGATCAAAGGTACCTTCAGCAGCCGTCGTGGTTCTCATCCCTCTCTGCCTTCCCCACCTGGTCCCACTCAACCCTGCCCCCACTTCCTCTGGCCCTCCAGAGAAATTGCTCCCATCTCTTTCGTCTTACGAATGGATTAATCGGAGTCAATTAGCGAACTCTTACGTCTCAAAAAAATTCCCCAGGTGTGAGATTGAAGTTCAGAGCTTATTGGGAATTTTCCTTCCTTCCTAACTTCCTTCCTTCCTTCCTTCCTTCCTTCCTTCCTTCCTTCCTTCCGTCTGTCCTTCCTTCCTTCCTCCCTCCCTCCCTCCCTTCCCTTCCCTTCCCTTCCCCCTCCCTTTCTATTCTTTCTTTCTCTTTCTTTCTCTCTTCCTTCCTTTCTTCCCTTTCTCCCTCCCTTCCCTCTCCCTTCTATTCTTCTTTCTTTCTTTCTCTTACTTTCTTTCTTTGTTACTTCCTTCCTTCCTTCGCTCCCTTCCCTTCCCCCTCCCTTTCTATTCTTTCTTTCTCTCTTCCTTCCTTCCTTCCCTTCCCTTCCTCCTTCCCTTCCCCCTCCCTTCTATTCTTCTTTCTTTTTTCTTTCACTTATGTTCTTTCTTTGTTACTTCCTTCCTTTCTTCCCTTCCTTCTTCCCTTCCCCGTCCCTCCTTCTTTTCTTCTTTGACTTCCTTCCTTCCCTTCCCCCATCCTCTTTCTATTCTTCCTTCCTTCCCTTCCTCCTGCGCTTCCCCCTCCCTTTTCTTTCTTTGTTTCTTTGTTTCTTTGTTTCTTTGTTTCTTTGTTTCTTTCTTTCTTTCTTTCTTTCTTTCTTTCTTTCTTTCTTTCTTTCTTT
>WNWU01000065.1:0-16945 GCA_012654045.1 Ptyas mucosa | reverse complement strand
AGGAAGGAAGGAAGGAAGGAAGGAAGGAAGGAAGGAAGGAAGGAAGGAAGGAAGGAAGGAAGGAAGGAATAATATTTGTAGCTCAGGGTTGAAATGAGGAAATTGGGGCTCACTAAGCTTGCTTGTTTTCCTGCAGACATTTCATTACCCAAACCGGGTAACATCATTAATGGAAATGAAACATCTGCAAGAAAACAACCAAGCTCAAGAGCACCAAAGACTCCTCAAAAAACTGATTTTCCCCCTTATTTTTTTTTTAATCATATAAAGGGAGTTCTCTAAAAAATTAAATCTGAAAATGATATTCTGGTAAGAAGCCCACAAATAGGAATTTTGTTTTTTAATAACTCGTAAAAGAATTCTTGAGTTCTCTTCCAGCTGCTAAGAGACTCCAAAAGTGGATGCTGAAACTCAACTACAATCTTCCCTTACAAAAGGAAGGTGAGTGTTCGGTAGACTAAGGAGGCCGTTTGCTTTTCTCCTGAGGAGAAAAATTCACTCCGTGCAAACAAAGAACCTTGACAAAGCCAGGTTGGTTAGTGCTTTAGCTGAAGAGAAGAATTACCAACTTAGCTGATAAAATTATCTGAGCATTGGCTCTGAGTCATCACAGATAGCATAGTTCAGCGAGGATTTCAATCAAGTTGGCACTTCATGGAGCTATGGGTAGGAATCTGTTGTACACTACTAGAAAGATATTTTTTTAATGTTTATCCACCATTCTATTGGTCTTACAATGTCGTGGACCTTTTATTTGGGTATGGCCAGTCTAGAGAAAAGAAGGACTAAGGGGAAACATGATAGCAGTATTCCTGTCACTACGTTCTTGTATTTACCAGCTGAGCTCTCATTTCTGGACTAATAGACTTGCTGTAGATGCTCAGAAGTTCTTATCAGTATCTAACTGCGTATCCTCCACATTCTTTTCTTGCCTTCAACTTAACTTCTTTGTTCTCTTGCTGAGAGGTCCGGCAGGAACGCTTGCCAAGATGTAACTAATTAGTTAGCAAGAGTTATTTTTATTTTACTTTTACAATAAAATGAGTTTTCTTAGAAAATACTTCTTCGGGTTTGTTTTCTCAGAGTATGCTTGCAAGGAGAGCCAACGGTCCAACCTCTAATCTGAGGTGTGATTGTCCCAGAGCCAGGATGGGATCAATCATCGCCCTGACAATTCCAGTATTTGAGGGGTTACCACAAAGAAGAGGGGGTCAACTTATTTTCCAAAGCTCCAGAAAGCAAGACAAGAAACAATGGATGGAAACGAATCAAGGAGAGGAGCAATCTGGAATTAAGGAGAAACTTCCTAACAGTGAGGACAATTAACCAGTGGAACAGGTTGCCTTCAGAAGTTGTAGGGGTTTCATCACTGGAGGCTTTTAAGAAAAGACTGAACAGCCACCTATCTGAAATGGTACACTATAGCGTCTGCTGCTTGAGCAGAAGGTTGGACTATATTTTAGTCCAAAGTATATTAGATATTTTACGAGAAGAGTCCTCCATTCCTCTAACCGCAATAAAATACCTTATGCCACCAGAGTCCAAATTTTGGGCTTAGACAACTTAGAACTACTCCGACTTCAGTCTGACCTAAGCATAGTGCATAAAATTATCTTCCACAATGTCTTTCCTGTCAATGACTACTTCAGCTTCAACCACAACAATACAAGAGCAAATAATATATACAAACTCAAGATAAACCGTTCCAAACTCGATTGCAGAAAATATGACTTCAGTAACAGAGTGGTCAATGCCTGGAATGCACTACCTGACTCTGTAGTTTCTTCCCCAAACCCCCAAAACTTTAAGACTGTCTACTGTTGACCTTACCCCCATTCCTAAGAGGTCTGTAAGGGGCGTGCATAAGTGCACCAGCGTGCCTACCATCCCTGTCCTAATATTCCTTTTTACTTACTCTTTTCATGTATTCAAATTATGTTTATACTTTTACCTGTTATCTTATATATGCTTGACAAATAAACTTATGATTATGATGATTATGACTAGAAGACCTCCAAGATCCCTTCCAGCTCTATTCTGATTGATTTTGTTTTCCTGGCCCTAAGAGCACTAAGCAAATTTACAACAAAACCAGACACTGATGTTCCACCCAGAAATGTCTCCGTCCCAGATTTTAGGCTGAAAATGGGTTCATACAACATGCCACATTCAAACCGAAGGAAGTCCATATGGTTTGCAGCAATCTTTAGGCCGACCACTACAGTTTTTAAACTATGTTTTATGGCTCAGTGGGCAATTTCTTGTTAAACACATCATGGTCTTGATATTATTTCCATAGGGCCTCTTCATTCCATCAGTTTTCATTATTCTTCCCCCCCCCCCCCATTGATGGTGAGAATGATGGTGTCCCAGTGGTAGGTTTCAATTTTTTTTACTACCGGTTCTGTGGGCGTGGCTTGGTGGGCATGGCATGGCTTGGTGGCGTGGCGTGGTGGGCATGGCAGGGGAAGGATACTGTAAAATCTCCATTTCCTCCTGATCAGCTGGGACTTGGGAGGCAGAGAATAGATGGGGGCGGAGCCAGTCAGAATTTTTACTACCGGTTCTGTGGGTGTGGCTTGGTGGGCGTGGCATGGCTTGGTGGGCATGGCAGGGGAAGGTTACTGCAAAATCCCCATTTCCTCCTGATCAGCTGGGACTTGGGAGGCAGAGAATAGATGGGGGCAGGGCCATTTAGAATTTTTACTACCGGTTCTCCAAACTACTCAAACTTTCCGCTACCGGTTCTCCAGAACTGGTCAGAACCTGCTAAAATCCACCTCTGATGTGTCCAGTCCAAAACTCCATTGCGATATCTTGAGATACGGACAATGTTGAGCAATGATTCTGTTTTAGATGGTGTTTTTCCATACCGCTTCAGATCGTTCATGCAAATGCTTTTGATATTATTATTATTATTATTGCCATTTCTAAACAAAACCCTTCATTCATTCCCAGAAACCTATGGGGAAGCAGAAGACAAGCAGCTGAGAAGGCAATATAATAACTTGCTTGTAGATAAAAAGGAAATTGCAGTTTTTCATGAACTAGCGCTGAATATTATAGTATGTCATCTGCATTCTTTAATTATAGCCCAAGAGACATGAAAATATTTTGTTGAACCCTGCCCTCACTGTCTGTTTAATTAAAGACTTGAATATGCATCCTAGTTTATGGGGAAACAACACACTTCTTTCTCTTAATCTTCAATAACAGCACCTTGGATAATAAACGCCGAACAAGAAGCGGCGTTTAGCACAGTTACTTCTTGAGAAGCAAGAGCTTTTAAAGATCTGTTACGGGCATTTCACAGGCTATAAAAAGCCTTTTAAAAATAATTATGGACTCTGAACTGTCACGGCTGCGTGGTGCATTTGCACATATGCGCATCGACAATCCCTTACCGCTGGAAGCCTCCTACAAGTTTGAGGGCAGATGAAGCTCCATTGATGAAGGGATTGATGAAGACCATGCAGTTGGGAGCTATGAGCTAGAATCACACATCGCTGTTCCGTTAAATGTGATTTGTTTCATCAGCTGGATTTACACAACACGCTAAACCAAAAACTAAAGCAAGGCACACGAGGACTGTATTCGGTGGCTGGGATTCCCTGAACTTTGTGCTGATAGAAGAGAATATTTGTACCTCAGGGTTGAACTCTTGGTGTTCTCTGAGCTTGGTGGTGTAGGAAGTTAGCGCTCACCCCTCTCCTAGTAGAACGAAATATTTTAGGAAATGTTTAAAAAGGCAAAATATTATATTTCCCTGGATGAGAAATGGAGAAAAGTGTTTTAAAGACAAAGGAGCTTCCTGCCTCCCCCCCCCATACACACACACACCTTTGTCAATGGGCCATGAAGACCTCAGCCAAGCTCACTCATTTCCCCCCCACCTTTGTCAATGGGCCATCATCTGCAACACAATAGGAGCCATCTAGCAACAGAAACTCACCACATGGCAAGACTCAAGCAAACTTGAGAGACAACCTACAAAGTTAGCTGAGACCCCTAGACCAGGGGTCCCCAACCTTTCGGATCTTGGGGACCGCTAAATTCATAATTTTAAATTCCGCGGACCACTAATATGATTTGCCTAATGACCGGCTGGGTGGGTGTGGCTAGCTGGTCGTGTGACTGGGTGGGCATGGCCAACTCAATGTCACTTATGTCAAGGGGCACCTCACCAGCCTCTACTCGCCCCTCCCACCCACTCCTCTCTTGCTCGTCCGGATCCTTAGGGTGGCAACATAAAGCAGTTGTTGGAGCTAAGCAGCTACTACAAGAAAGAGTTGGCAAAACAGCTCAATTCAAATTGGATCTGACCGAGAAGGAAGCTCAGCAGAAGCACCTCACTGAGGACCAGGAGCATAGACTTTCCAAGCGGAGGGAAAACCTGCGAGAGTGCAAGGTCAGGTACCAGCACCTGCAGGCTCAGTGGGCTGAGATGGTCAGCCATTTCCAGGCCATGATGCAGTCCCACAGGAACAAATCCCTCTGCCTCTTTGCCACCAGCGGCTCTTCCCTCCAGCCTTCGCCCAAAGCACCACACCAGGAGGCCGAAGCAGACCCCAAGTCAGAATTTCTGCCCCCCTCTGACCCACACAAAAAGACCCGGAAGGGGGAGACTCTCTGCAGCAACACAAACATTCATTGCACGTATCCGTCCCAGGGGCCGTAGTTTGAGGACCCCCGATTTAGTGCAATATTAAACATGCAAATAATTTTTCTGTGGACCACCAAAATTTTCTCATGGCCCACCAATGGTCCACGGACCACCAGTTTGTGACCCTAGACCACCTGGGAGTTTGACAACCAATCAGGATACATTTCTTATACAGGAACAAGAAACTCAGAGGTGGGACCCAACAGAGGGCATAAAACCAAGGCATTCCCAGCATCTGGGGCTTCTTCTTTGTTTTCTACTCAGGAACTCAAGCCATGTGATTCCTGTCCACCATTAAAACCATCTTTCCAAGCAGTCTCCATGTTTCCAATGTCTTTCTCCCCACTTGGAACTGAACCCAGATGAACATTTCTTCCAATAGTGGTTTTCTTGCAGATGTTTCATTACCCAACTGGGTAACATCATCAGGGTTAGAAGGCAGACTACAAGTGGCTTGCCCCGTCAGTTTGTGTTGGGAGTGCTCCTTGTGGGTTCCTTGATTAGGCTGTTGTTTATTGTTAGCTTCCTTCTCTGAGTTGGTAGCCCTTGACTGGGGTATTGTTTGTTACCTGATTGTTGATCCAGGGATAATTGTTGGTGTTAATCTCTGATAATCTGGGTATTGATTGCTGGTGAGGAATCTTTTTTCCATTTTGGTTTTTTTGAGCCCCTCTTTTGAATAAGGTTTGTGCCACAGAAACGATGAGCTTTGCTGAAGCCCACACGTGAGTCCCTTCACTTGGATAAGAGGATCTTTGCAACTTAAAACACTTCTTCCAGAGTTTAACAAAACTCCAAATCAGGGATCCTCAAATTTGGCAGCTTTAAGACTTGTGGACTTCAACTCCCAGAATTCTCCAGCCAGCATAGCTGGCTGGAGAATTCTGAGAGTTGAAGTCCACAAGTCTTAAAGCTGCCAAGTTTGAAGACATCTGCTCCAAATGGACATCTAGGTCCTGACAGAAGCCCATTTGGTCCTCCCAAACCAATGCCACTACCCCATTATTTAAAAGCAGCGAGGAGGACTGTGTGCCATTTGGTGAGGGAGATTTGGAGGGGCGCTCCAAAAAACCTGGCGTCCAAGCAAAGGTTTTCTTTAAACATTTTGCGTGAACCTCCGTATGTAACTGGTTTTGTCAGCTGGCCATTATTTCTCTACTTGGGGTCCCTGTGCTATGTCATAGACGGAGCTCGCCCAGCAATCCATCATACGTTCTGTAGCAGGCTGTATCCCAGAGCAAGCGAAGGAATTATGACTTACGGCCACTTCCGTCCCCAGGGGTGACCGGCGTGACAGGCAGATGCATTGCAGAGCTGCCAATTAAGTGCGGGTATTGTTTGATCTCCTCGGTAAATTTCACAGCCAATTTGTAAAACAAAAGGATTACGGCTTATGCATCATGACAGAGAGCCGTTTTGATGATTTCCATAGATTGCAAGATGAGTAAAAAATCGCTGGCAGAGAAGGATGAGTATTGGCAATTGTGCTGGAACCACATGGGCTGAAGCGTAAATTGTAGCTGTAAGACACTTCAGTAAAGTTCAACCATTGATCACCGGAATAAGTCATTATGAAGAAAGAGCGATTTTTGTTATTGTCGTTGTTTCAAAATAGATAACTAAATGGCACTGTTAACTCAGCTCAGCCTATCTCCCTCCCCCAATTCTAGGGGGTTTAGCAGAAAAAGTATTCTTGTCCATTATTGGGTACTCAAAAACTCAAGATAGAAACCACTATAAAAAGTTGTCCCAAAAGAGGCCTTTTTTTTCCCAAGAGGCAACTGGACTTTCTGGTTTTTCTTTGAAGACGTTTCGCTTCTCATCCAAGAAGCTTCCTTCTCCTTCTTCCTCTCCCAAGGGGCAGAGAACCCCTTTTTAAAAATTTTGAAGCCCACCCCTGGATCTGATGGGTGTTCTTCCATAGAATACCTGAAGAGTATTTTTCTATCCTGACTTCACAAATCCCAAACGCTTTTTCCAACACATATTTCTAAATAACTCCTACCTTCCTTCCAACTTCTTGACTAATCAGAAGACCAAGAAGAATTGGCCTCGGGATCACCAGGGATCAGATGGATCTGTCAACACAACAACAGAATAAAAGAGTTGGAAGGACCTTGGAGGTCTTCTTGTCCAACCCCCTGCTCAAACAGGAGAGCCCTGTGACATTTGAGGCCTGTCCCCATCCTGCCTGAATTTGTCAGAACCTCTGGCGCTGATCAAAGTGAGATTCCTGACAAGTGACAAGGTAACAAATATATCAACATAAAGCTGCCTTAATCGTTGGACAACTCTACTAATTTGTGAGGATTAAGATGATAGAGATGCTTCTAGAAAATGTGTCTAGTTTTTTGTTTTCAGCGCAGTAGCCTTTAAGTTCTGACAATTTTCTCAAAACAGCTCAGCAGTCTAAAGATTGTTGAGGCAAATGTAATTGTGTTAAGGACAGTGTGCATTATCTCCCTATGTGGGTCAACAATAAGACCCTCAAGCTTGATGAATTCCCTGAACATGCTAAGGGAGAAAGCCGAATTTAAGCCAGACGTCTTTGCCATGAGTCAAGGTTCCACAGCAGACCTATAAATATTTCTCTCTGGTGCGTGGAAATAATTTCCAGAAGAAAACAAAGATGCTGCCTTCAACCTTGCACGAGATCACTATAAATGACAAGTAGTTATTTCCAGACTCATTATTCTCAGCATAATGGAGGAAAATGATATAGATAGATAGATAGAGATAGAGAGGGGGGGGGAGTTAGAAGAGAGAGAGACGTGTGTGTGTGTGTATGTGAGAGAGAGAGAGAGATGAGAGAGAGGGGGGAGTTAGAGGAGAGAGAGATGGATATAAATAGAGAGAGAGAGAGAGAGATGATGGAGAGATAAAGAGATAGAGAGGTGATAGATAGATAGATATATATATAGATGAGAGATAGAGAGATACAGATGAGAGATAGAGATAGAGATAATAGAGATAGAGATGATAGAGAGAGAGAGAGAGAGAGAGAGGGAGAGAGAGAGAGAGGGAGAGAGAGAGAGAGAGAGAGAGAGAGAGATTTATGAATGGATTGGGGTAAATAAATTGGGGAAGAGATCTTCAGCAGTATTCCCGTATTTGTTTGAGGGGCTACCACAAAGAAGAGGGGGTCAACTTATTTTCCAAAGAAGCCACAAGGCAAGACAAGAAACAATGGATGGAAGCTAATCAAGCAGAGAAGCAACCTGGAATTAAGGAGAAACTTCCTAACAGCTAGGACAATTAATTTACCTCCAGAAGTTGTGGGTGCTCCATCATTGGAGGTTTTTAAGAAGAGACTGGACAGCCACTTGTCTGAAATGGTATAAGGGTCTTCTGCTTGAGCAGGCGGTTGGATTAGAAGAGGTCCTTTCCAAGCTCCTTTCCAGCTCTGTTCTGATTAAGCTATTCTCCAAAACACCTGCAAGCAGGACAAGAAACCATGGATGGAAACTAATCAAGCAGAGGAGCAACCTGGAATTAAGGAGAAACTTCCTAATAGTGAGGGCAATTAATTTGCCTTCAGAAGTTATGGGTGCTCCATCACTGGAGGTTTTTAAGAAGAGACTGGACAGCCACTGATCTGAAATGGTACAGGGTCTTCTACATGAGCAGGTGGTTGGACTAAAAGACCTCCAAGGTCCCATCCAGCTTTACCCTGATTGATTGAGGATGTTCCTGGTTTCTATTTTCAACCACTCAGGGCACAGTTGAGACTTAAAGACCGACATTACCCATGCTAAGCCTACACACCTCTCCTCAGCTGTGACAATCCAGCATTCTTGGCTAAAGAGTAAAGCGTGGTTCTTCCTGAAGGACTGACAAGAGTGGTGAAAAGCACAGCTTCTCTTCTGTTTTTCATAAGTACTGTTTTTAAGGCTCATAAAGGCCTCTGTCACAGCCTCTGGCAGTTTAAGTATGCTCTGCTTGTCAGACCTATTAGAGAGACAATAACCATGATTAGAAGGTGACATGCCAAAGGCATCAGTCTACCATTTAAAGTGTCTTGGCAAAGATGAATTCAAGGGGGGGGGAAAGGAGGAGGAGGAGGAGGAGGAGGAGGAGGAGGAGGGGGAGGGGGGGAGGGAGGAAGGCAGGCAGGGAGGGAGGGAGGGAGGGAGGGAGGAAGGAAGGAAGGAAAAAAGAAGAAGAAGAGAGGAGGGAAGGAAGGAAGGAAGGAAGGAAGAAAGGCAGGCAGGCAGGAAAGAAGGAAGGAAGGAAGGAAGGAAGGAAGGAAAAAAGAAGAAGAAGAGAGGAAGGAAGGCAGGAAGGAAGGAAGGAAAAAAGAAGAAGAGAGGAAGGCAGGCAGGCAGGCAGGCAGGCAAGAAGGAAGGAAGGAAGGAAAAAAGAAGAAGAAGAGAGGAAGGCAGGCAGGCAGGCAGGCAGGCAGGCAGGCAGGCAGGCAGGAAGGAAGGAAGGAAGGAAGGAAGGAAGGAAGGAAGGAAGTTTCCCAGCCATACAAATCCAGGATGGTATTTTTCCTGGCAAGGTAAATTCTACAACATTTGCATTTTATTCCATTTAGCTAAAAAAGACCAAGGGGAATCATAACAAAGCTTTATGGCTGCAATTCAAACACACACACACAAAAAGTTTCTTCCAGCTCTGAATCTTGGCCACTTCCGTACAGCCATCATTTCTATTCCCCATCAGACCCTAAAAATTATTCACCAAAGGCTCAGGGTGATATGCAGCCCGTCAATCACCCTTACATATTTAAACAAACACTGTTGATTGATGTGAAAGGCAGGAGGTTGTAGACAGGTGGATTTGTGCTAGACTGGGTTTGTTTTTGTTTTTTTATGCTCGTCTCATTAAATTCCAGCAGTTTGAATGTATGAACTTTTTAAAATATTATTTGTGTTTGTGTGTGTATGTATGGCTTTTAAAAAAATATCTGAATACTGAGACACAAAGAATGGCTATAGCATAACATCTCACTCTGCTTCTGTGGAAACTGATTTCGGAATGACTATCTGTTTATCCTTCCAAGCTGTGGCATTAGTAGCCCTGGCCAGTTTCTCTCAGCTTTTGGGTGTGGACCAATTCTTCCGTGATGGTGAACCTATGGCACAGGTGGCACACGGAGTCCTTTCTGCGGGCACGGGAGCCGTCACCCAGCTCAGCTCCACCACGCATGCGCGCAAGCCTCCCGCCGGCCAGCTGATTTTTGGGTTTCTGGCCTGGGGGCAGGGCGCATGCAGGACACACGTGTGAATGTGCAGGGGTAGCACGCACATGCGTGGGGCGGGGGAAGACACGCATGCACGTGCAGGGGGCTGGGAAAGCATGGAGGGAGTGGCGCGCCCCCGTACCAAAATGTTTTTTGTCCCAGGAGGCTTCAGAGTGGGTTGCCAGGCCCAAAACGGGCTGTGGGGGTCATGCCCACATGCGCGGGGGCTGGGGGAGCACAGGGGGTGAGAATGAGCATGTGCAGGGGGCAAAGGTCACATGGCGGGCTCATGTGCATACACGGGGGAGTGGGGAAGCGTGGGGGGGTCATGCATGCATGCACCGGGGTGGGTACACGGGGGGCATTGCATTATGGATGTGGGCATGCGTGTGCACAACACAACCCCCCCGCAATCCCCGCTTTTGGCATGCGACGGCAAAAATATTTGCCATCACTGATATAGGGTCTCTTGCTTGAGCAGGGGGTTGGACTAGAAGACCTCTGAGGTCCCTTCCAACCAGGGATAAAATCCAGCAGGTTCTGACAGGTTCTGGAGAACCAGTAGCGGAAATTTTGAGTAATTCAGAGAACCGGCAAATACCACCTCTGGCTGGCCCCAGAGTGGGGTGGGAATGTGGGTTTTGCAATATCCTTCCCCTGTCACGCCCACCAAGCCACACCCACAGAACCAGTAGTAAAAAAAAAATTGGATTTCAACCTCATTGACCTTGGGCCAGTTCCTCTCTCTTAGCCCTAGGAAACAGGCAATGGCAAACCACTGCTAAAAAAAACCTTGCCAAGAAAACATCCCGGGAGTTATCCGGGCAGTTGCCAGGAATCAAAAACTGACTTGAGAGGCGCACACCCATACACATAATAAATATAAGAGGTTTATAAAAATAGAACCACGTAATAATAAAATGGGGATTAAAATGAAATATGAGGAAACGGCAGCCTGGAAACTACTCAGGAGAAGAAAGAAAATGCAAATTTGTAGGGAGAATAAATCACACAAGATCCAGTTTGAATCATTGTTTAGACTTGGAAAGTGAATTGATGGAAATGTTTGTACGCCGTGCCGAAGTCCGCTAAACTGCTGAATCAGTTCCAAGGCATCTGGGAATTCATCTACTGCATTTAAGTTGATAAAGTCCGAAGACCTAATTCCAGAGAGTGATAAAATCAAATGACCTGCAGACTGAATCTTTCCAATGAAGGCTTCTGACAGTCCTTCAGATCAAAACAAACTCAATTAACTCACCGCCTGCATTAGGAGTAGGAATACCAATATTTTTTTTTCTTTTTTTGGGGCTAAGTGTAATTGGACACACAAGGAATTTGTCTCCGGGGTATAAACTCTCAGTGTACATATAAACAACAAAGTGGTAAGTCAGATCACCGATCATAAATCATCAGATACCATCATAAATCATAAGATACAAACAACAAAGTGATCAATCATAAAATACCGATAGGAGAAGGTAGTAGGCAAGATGAAAAGATGAGATGTATATTTCACCATGGCTGCCATTGGTGGCGCCATCTTGAAGTGTATTATTTTTATGAGATCTTCTCAACTCGCCCAAAGCTTCTGAATTGACAGTCAAGTGTTGGAGAACTGAAGGAAGAAGGACGGAACAAAGGCCAACGTATAATTTCAAGAAGACCGTACATTATTCTTCAAGGCAATTCCAAAGCAGTCATAACTTCATTGGTTTATGGAAATCCATACTCCAAAATCCATAGCTGAATGAAATCCTTATTGTGCCCAACCAAAGCTTCATGCTTTCAAAGTTTCAGATTAGGACTACGGACCTAATTCTTGGCTTATCTTCCTCTTTTTCTTAGTGTTTTTTATTTATCACGCTTATCAAGAGTTTTGGAGAACGTGAAAGCTGGCACATCTTTAATGTTCCTTGGCTGGCTTTACTAATATCATCCAGGTATGGGTTTGCAATACATTGTTGTTATTGTTATGGTTTGTAGTACAGGCAGCCAGATCTTCAGACTGGATCTGGAATTTTTATCCACCTATCAAGTCTTTCCCAAGGACCTGGGAATAGGCAGATATGGTGGTTTTATGGTGTCAGAGGTATCAACGTAGGATGTAAGGTGTTCCGAGTATTATTTTTACCAACTGAAGATGGAATGATGACATTTTCCCATTTGAAAAAAAAATCTGGAGAAGACCATGGATTTGTAGCATTAAGGTGGGCTTGACTTCCCTTACCTCCTTGGCTTTCTATCAAATATTGGTGTGAGATTACCAAACCGACATTAAACAATTTGGCACCAAATTCCAGAAACATTTGTCGGAAATGGCATAGGGTCATCTCCTGCTCAGCTGGGGGTTGAATTAGATGACCTCTAAGGCCCCTTCCAACTCTTGTTGTTCTGTTATTCTGAAACATGACCCCATTCTGGCCACTGGGGATTCACACACTTAAAAGAACCAGTTTGCAACTGGCAAACGATCAGAACACAAATAGAAGAAATTGCACAACGAAGAATAGAAATGAAGCCAGAAATCTTTCTACTAGGCATAATAAATGGACAATACGAAAAGGAAATAAAATATTTAATCATCCATATAACAACAGCAGCACGAATAATTTTTGCACAAAATTGGAAGAGTAGTGACACACCAACAGAAGACAGAGTAATTAGTAAAATCATGGAATGTGCAGAAATGGACAGACTCACAAAGGAATTACAAGATAAAGAGGAACACGATTACTATCTAGTATGGGAAAAGTGGTACACTTGGTTGGAAAATAGAAAAGGGAAAAAAGACTAGGAAGTAACTGGAGTGACCTAATATAGAAATAGGAACATAAACCACTAATGCAGGTTAACAGTGAATTATAAAGATAGACACCAGAGAAAGACCAAACAAGGAGGAGTCAAAAACACAAATAAGAACATACATTACAGTTGCGACAACTTTGATAAGATGTACATTTGAATTCTTGTTTACATGTTTTGTATGTTTTGTTGTTACTTGTTTTGTTTTGTTTGTATTTTTAAATAAATAAAATTTATTTTAAAAAGAAGAAAAGAAAAGGTCATATAACTTAGACCTCTTTCTATAGAGGCCTCCTACTTTTTTTGTTGTTCCCTTCCTTTTTTAAAAAAACAAGAGGTTACCCATAATTTCCTATACATTCCAAAGTCCTCTGATTTAGTTGTGAAAATTCCTGGTACGATAATGAGCCAAAATGTGACAAAGCATCAATCAAAGCAGCTGATGGCTTTTGACCTGTTTCTAGGTTCACTTTCATACCTTTCATAGTTTGGAGGTAGGAAAAGAAGACAAGATTTGACAGATGCTGTGCTTGGAAAAAACCACTTAGTCAATTTAATTCTGGTCACCTATCTGAGTAACGCAAGAGAACTACTTCAGCACATTTGAAAGTTTTCATTCCAGGAGCATCTCAAGATAGGTACCGATCCCTGGTGTCACCTATTGCTTCTGTTCATGTTCCCTGGAAGTGTCAAGCCCAGGAAATCAGGAATCCAGGCAGTTCAAATGAAAATAAAAGTGTATTGCAAGCTCATGCTCTCTACAAGAATCCGAACTACTAACGGTTGAAGCAAATTGGCGGTAGATAAGAGTCAACGGAATTCAAGATGGGCTGGACTTCGATTTCTTGTGGGTGCGAAGGGACTTCAGACTGATGACGCCTTTGACCCTTCCCTCAGGCTCAGCCTGAGCATTTCCTACAAGAAGCTAGCAACGGATGAAAATCTACAATCTCAAAAGCTCGTAAAAGTTTATTTCCTCGGATTGCAAAATTGTTGAAAGCTGTTGAAAGGAGAGAAGCAATCCATTCCTATCTTAAACAAACCTGTTGCAAGTTTTTAGGAAAGCATAAATTAAACTGATCCTTGTTGGATTTGACCAATATTATGGTTCTTTATTGTCAATCAGGTATTCTGGAGAAACGAACCCCCAGTCATTTCCCACCATTATTTCTTGAAATGGGATGGATTGGTATATATTTCTAGAGTCACCTCTTCAGATAATTTGAGAGACCCCTTCCTCCCCCTCGTTTTGTTGCTATCAAACTTAATCAATTATCTTTGGGTCTATGTTCCCTCACTAGTTCGATCTTCTGCCATCGTGTTATTTATTTTAGCCTTTAGGAACAGCCTGCATTTTATATTTGTGTGAGAAAACTCCAATTATCTATTGTTAAAAATTAATTTATGAGGCCCCAAATGAATGATACAAAGCAAATGCTTCCATCTTCCTTTTCCCTGATACACAGAAATAGTTACTCCTGTTCAATGGTGGGATTCAAATAATTTAACAACCAGTTCTCTGCCTTAATGACTGGCTGGGTGGGCGTGGCCATGGTGGGCCAAGGTGGGCGTGGCCATAGGCAGCACTAGGCCTCCTGCACCCAGTTTTGGGCATAGTAGGCCTCCCTGCAGCCTCCTGGGAGAAAAAACGGGCCGCGGGGGGACTCCTGGAAGGCGCGGGAAGGGGAGAGGCCAGCCAGCAATTTAACAACTGATTCGGCCAAAGTGGTGCAGACTGGTTGAATCGCACCACTGCTCCTCTTTTTGTGACATGCCATGACCTCAAAACAGTTTCATTCTTCTGACACATTTACCTAATGGAAGAGTTTGGGTTCCTGGTTTCAGAAGTTTTATCTCTCCACACCACTTCCAGAACCTGCCAAGGTTATACACACACAAACAAAAAAAATTGGAAGAGAAAAATTAACACCTTTGCGTACAAGATATTTCTCTCTGCTACAAATGGATAGAACAAAAGTTTATTGTGCAGGGGCTGTTTGGCATCTTCCATTTCTTTTAATATAAGTCTCCAGGAATCAAAGTTATTACTATAGCACAACCAGCCTAAGGCCAAGAAGAAAAATTGGCCTGAACTCTCACATGCTCTGTTCCTAGCAACTTTTTTGGAACTCCAGAATCTCTTTTCGTAAAATGGAGATGCTAAGGCTTCACAATCAATTCTATTGTCAGAAAAGGTGGCCCTTGTGAAGAGGTTCTACCATTAACCAAACAGCATGTTCTCAAACATATCAGCCAAGCTCTGTAGATCTCATAAAGCGGTTATATATTTAAAGTACATAAAAAGTTTATCTTCTTCTTGCAAGGAGGATCATAAAAGGTAAAGATGCCCTCAAGTTAAGCTCAGCTTCTGGTGACTTTATGGGTATTTCCATGGATTCTTCCTGGCAACAGCGTACAAATCCCTGTTTCGTTTTGAGATAGTTTTCCCCTTCAATTTCCAAGTCTAGCTTCCAGCTCTGAGATTTCCTGAAGGGATCCCATCCACATACAAATCAGGTGGAACTCTGCACCTCTACTGGTTCCATAGTCCCAATGTATTTGGAGGACTTCATGTTGGACAGTTGTACTCAAGTGTTGCAGGAGTGGGATTCAGAAATTTTAGCAAACGGTTCTCTGCCCAATTGCTGGGTGGGTGTGGCCATAGTGTGCGTGGCCTACTTGGTCTCCTGCACTGGGGGGGAGGGTGTTTTCCCCCTCCCCTGACTCTAGAGGCTTTCCTTGAGCCTCTGGAAGGGCAAAAATGGCTTCCCCTGAGCTCCAGAGGCCTTCCAGAGGCAAGAAACAGGCCTGTTTTCAGACTTCTGGTAGGCCCATTTTTCACCCTCCCCAGGCTCCAGAGGCTTTCCTTGAGCCTTTCAGAGGGCAAAAATGGCTCCAGAGGCCTTCCACAGGTCCATTTCTGGACTTCCTGAACTTCTGGTAGGCCCATTTTTCACCTTCCCAGAGCCTCCACACAGGCCTTGCATTTACCTGGCATCCAAAATGGGCTGCGTGGAGACTCCTGGGAGGGGTGGGGCGGGGCAGGGTAGGCAGGGTCAGCCAGTCTCTGCAACTACCAGTTTGGCGAACCAGATTAAAATTGATATCCAGTTCACCCGAAATAGTCCAAACCGGCTGAATCCCGCCCCTGAAGTGTTGTCAAGTGACGTTCCTTTGATCCTTTTCTTCTTAAGGTGAAATATTTCAGATGGGTCTACACAATCCCAAATGGGATGATTCATATCCTCAGCCAGAAGTCACCTTTCTCATTCAACTTAAAGCAATCTCACGTACATCCAACCAACAACCACAAAATCACAAACGACTGAAACAACTTGGCAGGAGACAAAGCTGCCAAATCTCCTATGCACCACAGGAAAGGAGGAAAAAATGATATTTGTTAGCAACTTTCTGCCTATTAGAAAGAACCTTGAGTTGTCTTGGCATAATCAGCTGCCATATGGAGTGAGGTGTGACCTATGTTAATTTTCTAGGTATCAAGAGAGTTGGTTTAATCTTAAACTCTATGATGTAGTGGGAGTAATGGCCCCATATGGTCGCGTAGTGATATAAAAATGTACAGTTTTCTTTCTTGCTTGCTTTCTCCATTTTTTTCTTTTTTTTTTTAATTCAAAAGAGCTGATTATTTTCTCCATTAAAATAAAATAAAAAGATCCTTGGGTGGTTTGCGGTGAGCAATTTGCTGTAGGCAAGCTTACAGAAATTGAAGTTGATAAAGTTTGATCATCACTATACCATATGGGGAAGGATCATGTCTGAATGTGATTTGAGGGAAAGCATGTGTGTGTGTGTGTGTGTGTGTGTGTGTGTGTGTTTTCTGAGGTTTTCGCGGATGTTTGTATGTAGGTCTTTGGTTATTCGGGTTTTCTCCCACATAAAATTGGAAGTGTCTTGGCACTTCCAATTTTACGCGGGAGAAAACCCGAATAACCAAAGACCTATATATGTGTGTGTTTTTCTTTCTTTTTCGTAGGTTTTATGTGTATTTCTCATTAGCCAGGTTCTACCTACGTAAAGCAAGATTTTATGCAGCCCTAGTTCTGTGAAATCTCATTCACAAGTTTCTGGGCTTTTTTTTTCTTCTAGCAGCCAGCACTCTTTGCTGCCCATTGGGAGACTAAGATAGATCTATTTCCGCCTTATAAGGCTTCATCAGTTAGCCACGCCCTCATCTCATGTATTGTCCCTGTAAAGGTACAATATTTGTTTCTCTTTCTTTTTCGTAGGTTTTATGTGTATTTCTCATTAGCCAGGTTCTACCTACATAAGCC
>WNWU01000064.1:6756749-6817095 GCA_012654045.1 Ptyas mucosa | reverse complement strand
AGCATATCCAAAGTCTTCAATCGCCACCTGCCCTCTTCAGAGTAAAGTAACTCTTTATATAAGAAACCCCCGAGTGACTTAATATTTGTATTCCACATGGTATCAGCGAGATCCAGCCAAAACGGAATCTTATAATCCCAATTAGTTCGGTGCCTTCTCCAGACTCTCAGCAAAGCATTTCTAAGTAGATGACTGTTAAACACTTTGTCCACTTTATTATCATAAAACAAATATGCATGCCATCCCCAAACCAGGTCATGACTTTCTATATTCAACAAATCAGTCTTAGTTTTCCCAAACCAATCACTTAATTGTATCAATGCAGTTGCTTCATAATATAGTCGAAGGTTTGGGAGTTTAAGACCACCTCTCTCACGAGTATCTTGCATTATTTTCAGTTTAACTCTTGGTTTTTTATCATTCCAAATAAATTTGTTCAGTCCTTTTTGCCATTCTAACAATGGTTTATCTGATTTAAGCACCGGTATCATTTGAAATAAAAAGATCAGTCTAGGTAAAACATTCATCTTTACTGCTGATATTCTTCCAAACAGTGATAACTGCAGTTTCTTCCAGTTTTGCATATCTTTTTGTATCTTTTGCCACAGAACCTCATAGTTATTTTGAAACAGTTTAGCATTGGAGTCTGTGATTTGTACTCCTAAATATTTGACCTTTGAAACAATCTCGAAACCTGCCGTTCTTTCCAATTCCTTTTTTTTGCTCTCTGTCAAATTTTTGACAATCATTTTAGTTTTCTTCTGATTCAACCTAAAACCAGATACCATGCCATAATCTTCTATGATATTTTTCGTCTGGATTATTGAATTCATAGGTTGTGATAGGGTAACAACCAGGTCATCTGCAAATGCCTTAGTTCTGTAGTCCTCTTGCCTTATAACTATTCCAGTCAAGGAATTCGAATCCCGTATTGCATTGAGTAAGACTTCTAAAGTTAAAATAAATAATAACGGGGATAATGGACAACCTTGTCTGGTGCCTTTTTGTATGTTGAAATTCGATGTTAAACATCCATTAATAATAAGTTGTGCATATTGTTCTTGATAAATTGCACCAATCGCTTGTATAAACCTCTCCCCCAAATCCATTTTTTCCAGAATCTTAATTATAAAGTTCCAATTCACTCGATCAAAGGCTTTTTCCGCATCCAAAAAAACCAGCACTGCAGAGATCTGTTTATTCTTATCTAGATAGTCCATTAAGTCTATGACTTGCCTAACATTCTCCTTCATATATCTGCCTTCAATAAATCCTGCTTGATCATGGTGAATTATCTTTTGAATAACTGGCATCAATCTGTTGGCTAATACTTTTGCAAAGATTTTATAGTCTGTGTTTAATAAAGATATTGGTCTATAATTTTCTGGTTTCTTAGGACCTGATTCTTCTTTCGGAATCAATGAAACAAAAGCTGTTTTCCATGAGGAAGGTATCTTACCTCCTAGTTGTATATTACAAAATAAATCTTTAAGATGCTGAATCATTTCTTCCTGTAAAGTTTTATAATAAATTGCAGTTAAGCCATCCGTCCCTGGAGCTTTAGCTGTTTTTAATTGTTTTATAGCAAAACTGATCTCTTCCACTGTTATCAATTGTTCCAAGCTTTTCTTTTGAGTCGTTGAAATTTTTGAAATTCTCTTGTTTTCTAAATATTCATCTATAGTAATATTCTGTATGTCATCTTTAGCATATAACTTAGTATAATATTCCAAAAAGGCTTTTTTAATTAGATCTTGTTGATAAACTTCTTTATCAGCATATTCAGTACTGTCAATAATTCGTGTCGATGCTTGTTTCCTCAAAGTATACGCCAACCACCTGCCCGGTTTGTTAGCATTGGAAAAGGTATTATGCTTTACAAATTGTAAGTTAGTTGCCGTTTGGTCTGCTATAAGCATTTGAAATTGATCCTTCAAAAGTTTAATAGCCATTTGTAATTTTCCGTCTGTTGGTTTTTGTATCAATTGTTGTTCTTTCTTTTTTATCTCAGATTCCAATTGTAGTCTTTTCTTCTGCTGATTCTGCCTGTGTTTAGAATTCATTTGGATTAGTACTCCCCGCATATATGCTTTACCTGCATCCCAAACTGTTTCAATAGGGGTACCTTTGTTCAAGTTAAGTTTAAAAAACTCCTTTAAATGCTTTTTAAGTTCAACTATATTTTTTTCATATCTAAATAGATTCTCATTTACTCTCCAGGATCTTCTTTCTCTTTTGCCCATCTCGATTTCCATCCAGACCGGACTGTGGTCAGTCAAAGTCCTAGGAAATATCTTTATTTTCTTTACTTTAGAAAGTAAATTAGAAGTTAAGAGAAAAAAGTCTATTCTGGAAAAGGATTTGTGCCTGTCTGAGTAAAAAGTAAAGTCCAATTCATTTGGGTTTCGAATTCTCCAAATATCTTTCAGTTCCAAATCCTCTTTCAGTTCAAAAAAAGCTTGTGGTAATTTATTCCCTATTTTAGCCGTGGTTTTTTTATCCAATCTAGGTTGGATTACTCCATTCCAGTCGCCCATTATTATAATGTTTGAATAGTCCCAATCCAGAATTTTTAAATGAAGTAGCTTGTAAAAGTTTTCCTGCTGTTGATTTGGGGCATATATTCTGACCAGCAAAATTGGTCCACCATCTGTAATAACTTCAATTGCAATATATCTTCCATCTTTATCTGCTTCTATAATTTTAGCTACAAGTCTCTTATTTATATATATCACCACTCCATTCTTCTTTTCCAGATTTGAAGCAGCAAATTGCATTCCCAATTTTGAATTTATCAAGTATTTCTGATCTTGCAATTTTACACGAGTCTCCTGTAAACAGATAACATCATTATGAAATTGTTTCAAATAGTAAAATATCTTCCTTCTTTTTTGCGGAGAATTCAATCCGTTAACATTCCAAGACAAAAATTTAAGTGCCATTTGACCCTGTCTGAAGTTTTGAGAGCAATTGTTGAAGATTCTCTCCTACGGTAGCAATCTTCGGTTTAGCTCCTCCCATGACTTCAGCTTGCTGCTTATCTTTAGGTCTTTTCTCACGCTGTGGCTTTATATATTCTTGCTGCTGTTGCTTCATTTGTTTAGACATTGCTCTGGTTATGCGTTGCTCTTCCACTTTGGATGTTGTTACTTCCAAAGCCATCGCCTCCTCTGTGATGGTTTTAGACATTTCTTCCAAAGGAGAAGCTTCAAATGGCGCAAATGGGTCAACCACAACACCACCTACTGCTCCCATTAATTCTCTTGCCTCCCTTTGCGACTGCCTTATTTGTGCTTCTGTTTCTTGATCAATCTCAGCTTGTAATTGAGCTTCCTTATCTATTGGTGAAGATGTGCGTGGAGGAGGAGAGCCCGCTTTCAAAACGTTGTAATAAAATTCTTCTGCTTTTTCAATAGTGTTAAGGCGGTATCTCACTCCTCGCAGCCTGAGTATTACACCTATTGGCGCATCCCACCTGAATTGTATGTTCTGTCTTTTCAATTCTGCCACCAAAAATCCAAAATCCTTTCTATCTCTTAACATTTTAGGTGGTAATTCTTTATAAACTCCGATCTCACTTCCATCAACTTGAACTGTTGTAACAAAAGAATTTTGCAAGATTTCATTTCTCATTCTTCTGTCTGTAAAATATATAACCACATCTCTAGGCAGTTGTCTTTGTACCGCCACACGAGAATTAACTCTGTAGACCTTGTCCATCTTACACAAGACCAGATCTGGTTCCACTTTCAACATAACTGCCAAAGCCTCTGCACAAATTTTCCTAAGATCTTCCCTGGTGTTCTCTTTTACACCTCTCAGTCCGATAGCATATTCCATTGATCGAAATTGCATCATAGTAATCTCATTTTGCATTTTTTGTGTAGCTTCTTCAAGTTCTATAATTTTTGAGTCAGAAGCTCTAAATTTGGTCTCCATCTCTGAGGCAAGATTCTCCACTTTTTTATCAATCTGCAACACTACCTCAGACAGACTTTTAACCACTGTTTGAATATCTTGTTTAACTGCATCATATTTCTCTTGAACCATTCCTTTGACCTCCTTCTCTGATCTTTGAATTTCTTTAATAATAAGATCATATTGGCTTTCTTCCTTTGTCTGAGATTGCAACTGCGCTGTTTGAGGCTGTTTCTGTTTTTGTGTGGGGGAGCCCCCCCCCCCGGTTGCTTTGTTGCCATTTTACCTCTTAAGGATCTTCCTTTTCCACAAACTCTAGCAAGTTTTCCCAAAAAGTTCTCCAGATTCAATCAGGTCTATAAAAGTCAATTGGTATTTTTTATTCTATTTTATTTTGTTTTTTGGATACTTCTGCCTCTTCCAGCCGGATTTGTTACTTTAAAATGTAACCGGATACAATGATCAGATTACTTTCGCTTTCAGCTTTTTCCACTGAAAACAAGCGCCATTTTTTCCCCCCTTTCTCAGAGCCAAATTACTTTCGCTTTAAGAACTCTTTAAAATAGTCCAAAAAGCTTCCAATACTTGCTATTTAGTGAGAAGTTTGAGATCTTCCTTATTTTTCATTGTTATTGGTAATGCTGCCGCGCTGTCTTGTTCTGCTTTAAAGCAGAGTTTCCCAGTTGTCCGGAGCTTCAGCGGGGTGGATAGGGAGTCCCACCCTGTTAACTCCCCAGAAGCAGGAAAAGCTTTCTGGGGGTCTCACAGGGGACTCTACCTGCAGCCGCCGGCTCTCCTCACAAGCACCTCAGGTCTCGGAGTCTTTCGAGCCGTTTCAATTGCCGAAACGACTCTTTTACGAGCGATCGGGCTGGCAGTCTTCAAAGGACTGTCCGCGACAGCTGACGGCAACAGCGGAAGTCCAACATGAAGAGAATTTGATTAAGCAGATAAGAGATCAGAGCCAAATGCATATAAAAAGGTTATATAATGTATTACTGGAAATAGATTCTGAGACAGAATTAGTGAAGAACTGTATGATAAAGTGGGCACAAAATATAGGGGAAACAATAACGTTGGACACATGGGAAATTATATGGGTTAGAAATGTAAAATTTACACAGGCCCAAAATTTGAGAGAAAATTGTTACAAAATGTTTATAGATGGCATCTAGATCCCAAGAAATTAGCTTGTATGTATCCAAATATTCAGCCCAAATGTTGGAGATGTGGATGTCAGGATGCCACTTATTATCATATATGGTGGACTTGTAATAGAATTAAGGCATTCTGGATAAAAATTTGGTGGGTAATCCAAAATATATTAAGGAAAAAGATTAAATTTACGCCACAGTTTTTTTGTTAGGTATTATAACAGATTGTACAGGAATTGAAATAAAGTTGATTTTAAATTTAATAACAGCGGCAAGACTACTGGTGGCACAATATTGGAAGAAACAAGATGTACCTACAATTCAAGAATGGACATTAAAAGTAGTGCATTTGGCAGAAATGGTGAAGATTTCCACATATTTTTTTTTTTATTATTATTATTATATTATATTTATATACCGCTCTACTCCCGGGGGACTCAGGGCGGTGTACAGACAAATGATAAAATACATATAATACAAATATTTTAAAGAATTGATTAAAATACAATTAAATAATTTGGTCTTAAACCTAAAATTAAAACTCTAAATTTATGAGATTAAGATTTAAAAATATAAGAGCAATTTTAGAAGAGGTTAGTCCAGGCCAGCCTGCTGGAATAGAAACGTCTTGAGGGCACGGCGGAAAGCGCGGAGATCTGGGATTGTCCGTATCTCCGGGGGGAGCTTGTTCCACATGGTGGGTGCCCCCACAGAGAAGGCTCTCCCCCTGGGGGCCGTCAGTCGACACTGTTTGACCGACGGCACCCTGAGAAGCCCCTCTCTATGGGAGCGTACTGGTCGGTGAGAGGGTACTGGTGGCAGAAGGCGGTCTCGAAGATAGCCCGGTCCTAAGCCATGGAGCGTTCTAAAGGTGGTAACCAAAACCTTGAAGTGCACCCGGAAGAACACAGGAAGCCAGTGCAGCTCGCGCAGGAGGGGTGTCACATGGGAGCGCCACATCGCTCCCATAACTACCCGCGCGGCTGCATTCTGGACCAACTGGAGCCTCCGGGTGCTCTTCAAGGGGAGCCCCATGTAGAGAGCATTGCAGTAGTCCAGGCGGGAAGTGACGAGGGCATGAGTGACCGTGTTTAATGAGTCCCGATTTAAAAAGGGGCGCAACTGGCGTATCAGGCGAACCTGATAAAAAGCCCTTCTGGCCACAGCCGTCAGGTGTTCTTCTAAAGATAGCTGTGAGTCCAGAAGGACGCCTAAGTTTCGAGCCCTCTCCGTGGGGGCTAATGACTCGCCCCCAATAGTCAGCGTTGGCACCAACTGACTATATCGGGATGTCGGAAACCACAGCCACTCGGTCTTGGATGGGTTGAGCCTGAGTCTGTTCCTCCCCATCCAGATCCGTACAGCCTCCAGGCACCGGGACATCACTTCAAGGGCATCATTGGGGTGGTCTGGGGTGGAGATGTACAGCTGGGTGTCATCAGCGTACTGGTGGTACTTCACCCCGAAACCACGGATGATCTCACCCAGTGGCTTCACATAAATGTTGAACAGAAGGGGCGAGAGAACCGATCCCTGTGGTACCCCACATATAAGGGGCCTCGGGGTCGATCTCTGCCCCCCTGCCAACACAGACTGCCACCGGTCAGAGAGAAAGGAGGAGAACCATCGCAACACGGTGCCCCTCACTCCCAACTCTTCCAGCCGGTGCAGCATGATACCATGGTCGATGGTATCAAAAGCCGCTGAGAGATCTAATAGGACCAGGGCAGAGGAACAACCCTTGTCCCGAGCCCTCCAGAGATCATCAACCAATGCAACCAATGCCGTTTCCGTGCTGTGTCCAGGCCTGAAGCCCGACTGGAATGGATCCAGATAAGATGATTCATCCAGGTACTGAGGAAGCTGTTGTGCTACCACACTCTCAACAACCTTCGCAACGAAGCGAAGGTTGGAGACTGGACGGTAATTAGCCAATATTGCTGGGTCCAGGGAAGGCCTCTTGAGGAGAGGTCTCACCACTGCCTCTTTCAAGGCAGCAGGAAAGACACCCTCACTCAGAGAAGCATTTATAATCCCCTGGAGCCAGCCTCGTGTAACCTCCCGAGAGGCCAGCACCAACCAGGAGGGACACGGGTCCAATAAACATGTGGTAGCATTCAGCCTCCCCAGTATCCTGTCCACATATTCGGGAGTCACAGAATCAAACTCTTTCCAGGTGGTATTCTCAAGACCTGCCTCCATCCTTTCCTCTGAATCTACTATGTCAGAGTCCAGGTGTTCCCGAATCTGAGCGATTTTATCATACAGATATTGAACAAAATCCTCGGCTCTACCCTCCAAGGGGTCTTCCCGCGCTTCCTGAAGGAGCAGGGAGCGGGTCACCCTAAACAAGGCGGCCGGGCGGTTATCTGATGATGCAATAAGAGCGGAAAAATAGTTATGTTTTGCCGCTTTTATCGCCACTAGGTAAGTCTTAATATGAGATCTTACCAGTGTTCGGTCAGATTCAGATCGGCTGGCTCTCCAACTGCTCTCCAGGCATCTTTTCCGACGCTTCATCTCCCTCAGCTCCTCAGTGTACCAAGGAGCCAGGCGAGATCGGCGTCGAGTCAGAGGCCGCAAAGGCACGACTCGATTCAAGGCCCCGGCAGCCTCCCTATCCCAGGTGGCCACCAGGTCTTCGATCGAGCCATGTGCCAGAGCCTCAGGAAATGGCCCAAGCTCCTTCTGGAACCTATCTGGGTCCATCAGGCGCTTGGGGCGGAACCACCTTATCGGTTCCGCCTCCCTGCGGCGGGGTGTGGTGGTTCGAAGGTCAAAGTGAAGGAGGGAGTGATCCGACCATGACAAGGGCTCAATCACTATATCCCCTATCTCAAGATCACTCAACCACTGACCAGAGACAAAAACCAGGTCCAGCGTGTTTCCCTCAGTGTGAGTAGGGCCATGAACTAACTGGGTCAGGTCCATGGCCGTCATGGAAGCCATGAACTCCTGAGCCACCTCAGACGCCTCACCGACGGATGGCAGGTTGAAATCTCCCATGACTATAAGTCTAGGGATATCAACCGCCACCGCGGCTATAACGTTGAGTAGCTCAGGCAGGGCTGCCACCACATAGCAGGGAGCCAGGTACGTAACTAGCAAGCCCATCTGTACCCCATGACCCCACTTCACAAGGAGGGACTCACATCCGACCGTCTGAGGAACAGTGGCCTCCTTCGGGCCAAGACCTTCTCTAATGATAACTGCCACTCCCCCACCCCTCCCCTGTGACCTTGGCTGATGAAATGCTCGGAAACCAGGTGGGCACATCTCTATGAGAGAAACCCCTCCCTCCTGGCCCAGCCAGGTCTCCGTAATACCTGCCAGGTCCGCTCCCCCCTCTTGAACAAGATCACAAATGAGGGGGGCTTTGTTTACCACAGACCTGGCGTTGCATAGCATCAGCCGAAGGTCCAGGGCCTGAGGGTCTGTGCAACCTGGGGAACGAGCAGAGCATTGGGGGCCGGAGCATGCCACCGCTTGAAGACAGCGAGCGCGTACTCCCTTCACTTGATATGGCCCCCTACTCCCGCCATATCTGCCCCTCCCACCTATAGTACTGATGTAATGTCTACCGATAGTATAAGCTCTAACCCCCTCCTTGACTCCGGATTTCGTATCACCTCCGTCGTGCTCCTTAGCCGGACTAGACCCCGTCCCTTGCAGATTAACCCCTGAACCCACACAACCCACCCCCCTCCCGGGAGGTCCCCCAGCCTCCTTATTTACATTAGAAACCACCCTCCTCCCAGATCTTTTTAAAATAGAGTTTGAAAAACTATCTAAAAAACCCCAAAGCTTCCGGTTCTTAGCATACCACCTCTCGGGGTTCCAAAACCCGTCCTTGAGGGCGGCCCTAGATAATTGGGAGGGCCAAACCTGCGAGAGGGGGGAATCTCGCAGTGTGAGGAGTTCTGTTTTTGAATACATTAGAGGAGAGATGGAATTGGAAGTGATGAAAGGCTAATTTTCTTCTTAAAGGTGTTAAAGATGGTTTAAAATAGATGGTTAAGACAAAAAGGTAAGGTGGATAGTTGTACAGGGAAGCCGGTATACTATAACATCGGAATACCATCACCCTTTCATGGTGATGGGAAGTCTTGTGATTAAATAAGTTGGTCCAAAAGGGGGATAAGAGTCTTAATGACTGCCTTCTCATAGTGACCAGTCTACAGTTTCAAAAACAGTAGAGGAGATGGTCCATCCCATCCAAGTGAATAGATGTATAGATAAATCGTTCAAGACTCTCGATGTCTGTGCTTCCTCCCTTTTTGATACAAGCAAATCTGAAGGTAAGGTGGAAAAGTAAGGTGGAGCATCCAGGCAGAAGAGATGAGATCGAATAATCAGGATAGCCAGGACAATCAGGATAGTTGGGAGGAAAATGTTTAAAAATGTTTAAAATGAAGGCTGTAAATTGATCAAGCAGCTGCAAGGTTTCGCTGAATGGCCCAAACTAGGTCTAGGTCTAGTAAGGGGGGGGGGGAGAAATGGTTGAGGGGAAGATCAAAAGAATTATGTCCTCATTTTTCAGCCCCCATCACCATCATGCTCTTTTAGACAGGGCCATTCAGGTAATTATGTTGAAACCTCTCCTTTAATATTTAAGGGGGAGTTGTCCAGGCCCCCTTCCTATTATAATGAGGGGGAAGTAGTCGTTTGCAGCAAAGCTCTCTCTATCATCACGAAGAGGACAGCCTAGTCTCCCGATGTTGCTGTTGTTATTGTTGTCGTCATCATTGTTGTGAGTGTCATGGCAGCCAGCTCCGCCCCTGTAGCCATGGCCACCGGCCCTGCTTCGCCGCCCACGGCGCCCAGCCTGCAGCAGATTAGATTTTCTGCAGCCCAGAAAATTTTAAATTTCTATTTAAAATTTTTAAATTTTAAAGACTATCCAAATGAAAAATATATAAAGGAGTGGAAAAGTTGGATAGATTATATTTAGAACAAATATTGTAACAAGAAATTTCAATTAGCTTATGAATGAAATAATTTGTAGAAATAGTTATATTAATTAGAATATTGTTGTTTTATTATTAGGAGTTAAAGTTTAAGGTTAATGATGTGTTATTATATTGTTAGATAATTTTAGTTTGGTGTTTGTACTTGTAATACCCTGAGCTAATCTCAGGAAGTCAGGGGGGGAGGGGGAGGGTTGGGAAGGGTGGGATGGGGGGGAAGGGAGGGTTGGGAAGGGAGGGATGGGGGGGATGGGGGATGGGGGGGGAAATTAATTTTGTAATTTGTAAAACTTTTTAATAAAAAAAAAATTAGAAGCGTTGAAGACACCGCGTAAACTATCACCAAAACAAGTTTGTTGGGCCCAGCACTTCAACCGGTTTAATTTCACTCTGCAATATCTTCCTGGAGGGAAGAATTTCATGGCAGATGCACTCTCCAGACTGCCTCAATACAACAGCACAAAAAAGGAGGTGGTGCGACCTATTATCCCTTCGACACAACCAGCAGCGCCAGTAACTACCAGGGCACAAACAAGGACCGATCTGGCCCTCTCGGGCAATTTGCTTCAAAAACTACGTGAAGCCCTGAAAACGGATGAGTGGTTTAAAACCCACTCAAATGAACGCACCCTCCGTGATGGACTACCCTTAAGAACAACAGTATTGCAGTACGCCCATGACGCCAAGGTGGCGAGACATTTTGGTTTTGTTAAAACTTTGCAACTCGTCAAGAGACAATTCTGGTGGCCTGCACTAAAAAAGGACATAGAGGCATACGTAGCAAGCTGGTGTGTGCCTCCGCTAAAAGACCTCCAGGGAAGCCCCCTGGCTTGCTTCAAAGTGTGGCAAGGCTGAATGCCCCTTGGAAGGAAATATCCATGGATTTTATTGTTGACTTACCAGAGAGTGAGGGGTGCACAGTCATTTGGGTAGTGACAGACTTATTTTCCAAACAAGTGCATTTCACCCCTTGTTCTAAAATCCCTTCAGCAAAAACCCTTGCCAAATTGTTCATTCGACATGTTTACCGATTGCATGGAGCTCCAAAACGTATAATTTCAGACAGAGGTGTACAATTTACTTCCAAATTCTGGAAGGAGTTTTTAAAGTTGATAGGCTCCGCCCAGGGCTTAAGCTCCGCCCACCACCCCCAGACAAATGGGGCTTGTGAGAAAACCAATGGTGTACTAGAACAGTACCTGAGATGCTACATAAACTACCAACAAGACGACTGGGTAGACTTACTACCATTTGCAGAGGTGGCCTATAATAACTCCATCCATAGCAGCACCAGGTTTACTCCATTTAAGGTAGCATCAGGCCAAGACTTTGTTCCTATCCCCGAGCTTCCTCAGGATGACCCACAGAATCCTTCCTTGATTGAGTGGATTGAGCAACTTAGAAGTATTTGGGCAGTAACTAGAAAAGCGTTAGATGAGGCCCACCAAGCACATAAATCTCAAGCTGACAAAAAAAAGTTGTCCGGCACACGTGTATGAAGTGGGTGATAAGGTTTACCTTTCCACCAAATATTTGCAGACCTCTCAAAAATCAAAAAAGCTTGGCCCTAAGTATGTGGGCCCTTTTCCCATCACTAGACTTATTAATGCAGTCACAGTCGAATTGGAGCTACCTAAAACCTTGAGACGTATCCACCCGGTGTTTCATGTTAGTTTACTAAAACCAGAACACTTGTCTCCTTTGCGTCCAGGTCAGGACCCTCCCCCCCGTCCCCATTTTAATAGAAGGGGAGCAACATTTTGAAGTTAAAGAGATCCTGGACTCTAGAAAGCACCACGGTAAGGTGCAATATTTGGTGGCCTGGAAACATTTCCCATTATCGCAAGCTGAATGGGTGAATAAACATGATGCCCGGGCACCAAAGAAAGTACAATTGTTTCACACCAAATATCCTGATAAACCCTAATATCTGTGTTATACTGTTTTCTTTGTTGTTTCCTCTTTCCCTATTTAGGACTAATGTCTCTGCTGCAGAGGGGCCGAATGTCAGCCTCCGCATTACTGCTTGGCTGCCATAGAAAGGGGGAGAGGGTATGGGGGAAAAGTGAAACCTTACTAGATGAAAGTCTGCTTAGAAGGAGAAAACAAAACTGCTGTTATCGGCCAACCGTTGTGACATTCCTGATTGATGACACAGCCAGACGTGCTTCCACCTGACCCCTAGAAGACCTGTGGATTGGGTGATTTACGATGGACAGTGGGAGGGGATGATTTGTATATACAGGTTTCACGCGTATAGTAATTAGTTTCAGCTTTGCTGTGGTTGCGTTCAGTTCTTTACCAGTAAAAATACAGTGCTTCATAACAATGGAGTCTGGTTCTTTCTTTCCTGGATATTGAAGGAAGCATACCTGACACAATTGAAGTATTGTGCCCAGCGGACTTGCCTGGGTGACAACTTCCATGGGTTTCTAAGGGCCTCCAGATTCTTGTACTCAGTCCAAACTTCGAATGGTCTCTGGCCTCCCTCTAATAGGTGTCGCCAGGTCAGCAGCACCCATCTCACCGTGAACGCTTCCTTCTCCCATGCCGCCCATCGCCTCTCTGTGTTGGTGAGCTTTCGGGAGGTGTAGGCACAAGGTTGTAGACTCCCTTGGCCATTCTTTTGGAGCAGCACGGCCCCTACTGCCACATCACTGGCATCTGCTTGGATGACAAAGGCCTGTTCAAGGTCAGGATGCTTTAAGGCAGGTTCTTTTGCAAACATCTCTTTCAGTGCTTCGAATGCCTGCTGGCAGGTCAGGTGCCACTGTAGGAGTTGTCCCGGGCAGGGCTTCGTTGCAGGACTCCCTGTCTTTAGGAGGTCCATCAGAGGTTTGGCAATTCTTGCAAACGAGGGGATGAATTGACTGTAGAAGTTCGCGAACCCTAAGAAACTTTGCAGTTGTCTGCGGGTGCGAAGGGGTTGCCATTGTAGAACTGATTTGTACTTTGGCTGGATCCATCTCTATCCCCTCGTTTGATATTCGGTAACCTAAGTAGTCTAGGCGTGATTGGTGGAACTCACATTTTGACAGTTTGACATACAGGTTCGCCCTCAGCAGTTTCTCCAATACTTGGCGGATGAGGGGTAAATGTTCATCTAAGGTTTCCATGTAAATGAGAATATTGTCCAGGTAGCCGAGAACCCCTTTGTAGAGGTGGTCATGTAGGACTTCATTTATCAGCTGTATGAACACCGCTGGGGCTCCCTGCAGTCCAAAAGGCATCACCTTAAATTGGAAACTCCCTAGGGGACAGTTGAATGCTGTTTTCCACTCATCCCCTTCCCTGATGCATATTCGGTAGTAGGCTTCTCGGAGGTCTAGTTTGGTGAAAACTTTACCTTTGGCCAGGTGGGCTAGCATATCTTTCATGAGGGGAAGGGGATATAAATTGTGTACGCAGAAGGCGTTGATACCTCGGAAATCAACCTCTATTCACTCCACATGTCAAGGAGGGAACTGGAGGCTTGGAGGTCAGCCAGCCTGGCTTGGAAAGGAGTTTTGGCTGTCTGTCAGGTTCTGATGTTATCTCAAATAAATTTCATTCTCAAACACAAAGTCTTTGATGAAATCTCTCATTTATTGAAAAATAATGATCTGTCCTGAACTCATTTGCAGCCAAAACTGACTCTTTGATCCCAAACCCCTCCCTTTCCATTCCTCAAATCCCAGTGCCTCATTGGCCATCTTCCAAATCAGTCTTTCATCCAGGCTGCTACAAATCACAGGCATTTCCCCCCTCCCTCCATCACCTAGGTGACGTTATCTGCCGAGGAGAGAAGAAACTGGGTGAAAAGCCAAGCTGCTAGAATTCAAACTGTTACTTCTAATTGTTTTTCCTTTCATGTCAGCTATGGAGCAAGAATGATTTAGAGCACTGACACTGGCTTTCTGAAATACGAAATGATTTATGCGTCTATGGATTGCAAATTGCCCCGGAAAAAATACAGCTGCACGCTCCTTATCTGTACTTAGGACATAAAATGTTGCAGTCTTTTTCTGCTCTGGCTTTTCCTCGTTTAAGTCTACCCAAAGTTATTTCCTTGGTTAATTTGCAACAATTGCTGGGCAACATTAATTGGGTTCATCCATATTTTTCTCTGCCTACACGTTTACTTAGTCCCTTATTTGATTTATTGACTAAAGGAAAACAGCCTGGAGATCGCATTATAGTTTTATCTGCAGCACTTGCTACAGTTGGGCAAATTAATAACATCTTGAGTACTCAGTTTGTGGATCGAATTCCTCATAGAGATTGTCAGTTAACTCTTTTGCTATTTCCTACTAGTAAGCTGCCCACGGGAGTATTGGCTGTTTTAGAAAAGCAAAAAGTATATTGTATTGAATGGCTTTATTTGCCCCATACACCATCCCAAAATGTTTTGCCATTTATCCAAGCCATTGATGAAATCATAATCTTGGGGCACACTTGAGCTTGTTGTAGAAATGGGACTGATTTAATAAATATTGTTCTTCCTATCCCGAAATCTGACTTTCACTTTTATTTTCAGAATATTAAAAGAAGAAAGATATTTCATAGATTAGAGAAATTAAATTTTGATATAATTTGTTTACAAGAAGTACACATTAAGAAACAGCATGAGCAAATATTGACACAGCCAAAATTTGGGGAAACATTCACTTCATTGTCACAATGTAAAAAGAGGAATTGTTTTGTATATATTAGAGACACAATCCCAGTGGAGCAAATTTCCTTGCTATTGCGTGTAATCTAGCAAAAACCATTAATGCCACTTCTTCAGCAATCTCAGCAATCAACCATGAGCTGCAAGCTTTTAGAAAAGCTATTCTCTAAAATCGCGCTGCTGTTGATTATTTGCTTCTACGCCAGCATTTGGGTTGTGAAAGTTTTGAAGGACTTTGTTGCTTTAACATTTCAGATGAGTGACGGAACATTCAGCATCAACTTAATATTTTACATAATTTGGCCTCTGATTTAAAAATTGACACTTTAGAATCTTGGTGGGAAAGCCTTTGGTCTTGGCTACCTACAGGCTTATTGGGAAACATCCTACGTTATTCAGTCATCATTTGTGCCATTTTGATTGGTGGGTGTTGTTTTGTTTTGTGTCTTCCCTCTTTTTGTAACATATGTATTACTGCATTTCGCCCCAAACCCCCTCTTATGCTGCCTCAGGGCCAAGTTTATGCCTTGTGTAAGCAACTGCAGGGATATTCCTCTCCTGATTATGATGCCCTGACAAACAAAACAAAACAGAGTGAGATGTAGAGATAAAAGGTCATGGTGTCAGGCTGTGAGCAGCACACTGCCTTGCCTCAGATGCTATGTATCTTGCCTTCTTGTATGATCTCATTCTGGCTCTGATTTGCATTATCTCACCTTGCCTTCACCATCAGGATGATGGCATTTAAGGGGGGTGAATAGTATCTACCAATTAAAACGCTGTTGCTGGTTTGCCTTTTCTGCTTGTAAAAAACTGTATAATAAATGCTGCGAAGGGGAGAGACATCTTCGCACAGAGCAAATGCCTGGACCCTGATTTCTACAACAGGGAACCATTGCTCCACTATGCCCATCTGATCAAATCCACTTGAAATATTGAGTCCAGTTCTGGATGTCTCCATTAAAAAGAGTAGTGATAATTTGGAGTAAGTTCAGAGGACCACCAAGATGATAAGGGGTGTGGAAACTAAGCCCTATGAGGCACAGTTAAATGACTGTTTAACCTACAGAAAGAGAACTCAGGGGAGTTGCAAGAGCAGTCTTCAAATAGCTGAACAGAGATAAACTAGAAATCATCATGAGCTAGCTGCCAAAGGAAGTGGTGACTTCTTCCTTGATGGTTTTAAAACAGGCACTATGTTTTAGTGCATCCTGCACTAAACGGAAAGTTGGACTACATGATCTCTAAAGTCACTTTCAGCTACATAATTTATGATTCTGAAATAAGCATTATTCTATGTGGTCAAGGTTTGGTGTTTAAGAACTGAGAATTATATATGTTACTGTCAGTGTGTGAAATCAGGCATTTTATAGAAATGCCTAGGAAATCTAGGCATGCCAAAAATGGGACGTCAAACAATGAAACACTTAATATTTCACATATTTCCTAGGAATTCTATGCAATGTCAAAAGGCAAACTGGCAAAGTATAAAATACTCCCGCTAAAATGCCATTCCAGCCTTCCTTGTTGCAACAAGTACGTCTTTTTCTTGTCTTTTTCACTTGTTTTTTTTTTCAGTAAAAAAGTCCTGTACTTTATTTTGCATTTCTTCTTTCATTTTCATATACTGTATGTCATTTTTCTATATGTCTTTTCAATAAAGGATTAGAGTTAACCTTTTCATGATTCTCTTTTTATACTTTGCCTAAATAGTTCTTGTCATTCTGCATAATACTTAGGTATTATATACAATGCCTAGGAAAATAGAATAGAATGAATGAGCTGAAGGGACCTTGGACATCTTCTAGTCCAGCCCGCTGCTCAAGCAGAAGACCCTATACCATTTCAGATAAGTAACTGTCCAGTCTCTTCTTAAAAAATCTCCAGTGATGAAGCACCCACAACTTCTGAAATCAAGTGTTTCACTGGTTAATTGTCCTCACTGTTAGGAAATTTCTCCTTAATTCCAGGCTGCTTCTCTCCTTGATTAGTTTCCAACTATTGTTCCTTGCCTTGCCCTCTGGTGCTTTGATGAATAATTTGATCCCCTCTTCTTTGTGTCAGCCCCTCAAATACTGGAATACTGCTATCATGTCACCACTTCATATTAGTGGTCCGCGGGATTTAAAATTATGAACTTGGTGGTCTCTGAGATCTAAAAGGTTGGGGACCCCTGTTCTAGGGTGTTACCTATTCCTGCCAGCTTAATATCATCTGCAAATCTGGTAAATTCCCCTTTTATTCCCTCATCTATGTAGAATAGAATAGAATAGAATAGAATAGAATAGAATAGAATAGAATAGAATAGAATAGAATAGAATAGAATAGAATAGAATAGAATAGAACAGAACAGAACTGGAAGGGACCTTGGAGGTCTTCTAGTCCAGCCCTCTGCTCATACAGGAGAACCTATACTATTTCAGATAAGTGGCTGTCTAGTTTCTTCTTAAAAACCTCCAGTAATGAAGCACCCAAGTTTTCTGAAGGCAAGCTATTCCACTGGTTAATTGTCCTCACTGTTAGGAAGTTTCTCCTTAACTCCAGATTGCTTCTCTCTTTTGTTAGTTGCCAACCATTGTTTCTTGTCGTGTAGTGCCAGTAGTTATCAGTAAGGATGCCCAGTTATGCAGGATATCAAAGTTGTGTTTGTGTCAGGGTGAGCCATGACTTCATATTTAGAGTGCTGAAAGCTGAGTTCAACATTACCTTGAATTAACAGCATAAGAGTATAAAGCTAGCCACATTAAAAAAGCTGAGTGTTACTATATTTTTCAGAATATAAAACACACTCCCTCCCCCCCCCCCCCCGCTAAAAGTTGGTGAAAATTGCAGTGCATCTTATACATCGAATGTTGTTGAAGCTCTGCCCACCCGCTGCCCCCCCCCCTTTGGCTATTTTTGGCCTCCGCATGCCTCATTTTAGACCTGGTTCCAGGCTGTGGGGATCGCCACAGCACATCGTCACCGATCGCCGCTGATCACCGCCTCTGTGCATTGCGTTTTTGACCTCTGCATGCCCCATTTTTGGCCTCCATGTGTCACATTTTCGGCCGATTCCAGGCGATCCCCGCCGCCTGGAACCGGCCGAAAATGCAACACACAGAGGCCAAAAATGGGGCATGCGGAGGCTGAAAACGCGACATGCAGAGGTGGCCATTGGCAGCAATTGGTGGCAATGTGCTATGGCGATCCCCGCAATCTGGAACGGGTCTAAAACAGGGCATGCGAAGGCCAAAAACACAATACGTGGAGGCCAAAAATGCAACGCATGGAGGCGGTGATGGGGTCTGGCGATCCCTGCAGCCTGGAACAGCTGATTGGGGGTATTCTCGGAGCCCAATCCAACCGCCAATCAGCTGTTCATGCTGAATCAGCTGTGATAACGTGCTGAAGCTGACCAGGCTGTTTGCTGTTTGCTGCAAGGATGCTAGCCAGATGAATGCTGATGGATGCTGGTAGGCAGAAGCAGAATTTTTTTTCTTGTTTTCCTCCCCGAAAACTAATGTGCGTCTTATACTCTGGAACATCTTATACTCTGAAAAATATGGTACATAGTAAATGAAATTCTCTCCAAATAGCTCTGATAGAGAATTGAATGAGGTTATCAAGTTTATTGACAAATTGTTTCCTCCAGCATCCGAGGCCCTATTATACCACTCATTCCAGTAGTGGGTTTCAATTTCAGCTGCTACCGATTTGCTTGTGGGTGTGCCCATGCACAGAAGCTTCTGCACATGCACAGAGACATCCGGGCAGGTGGGCAGAGCCTTCCGCCGCTACCAGTTTTCCCAATCTGGGGTGAACCAGTAGCAACCCACCACTGACTCACTCCCCTCCTTATAGCATCCTCCAGAGATGGAATTGAAGTTATCACATTCAATGTAAACCATTAGAACCTCAGAAGTAGAAATGTCATCCAACTGGCAAAACACTTCAGAAAATTTAAGTGCCCTCTCAGCTCCAACTCCTGTACATTCTCTCTGTCCATCTATTCATCTATCCTTTCATTAACATGAAATACTATATGGATAGTGGAAAGATGATATCTTTTAAAAGTGGGGTTTCAAACTGTTAAAGTAGCAAGTCATCATTTCCTTTGAACTGCCTTCTAAGACAAAAATCTTTTTAAAGTTTTATCCATATCCATTTCTAAATATTGTCAGAGCTTTAAGTAAAACTGATAAAGGAATATGGATAAACTTCAAAGAGCGTTGGATAAGTTTGGCCTTTGGATAAGGAAGTAGCAATAATGCAAATATACAATTTCAGCCCTGGACTGGGCTGAAGTTGCTAGCTAGACACTGCTAGCTAGACACTGAAGCTGAACCTGCTAGCTAGACACTGCTTCACTGATCTTCACAGATCCCCTGAGTGGTAGTATTTTATGCAATATATTGTATAATGTATTGATTTTTTAGGTGCAGGAGAATATTGAAATGTTTTTAAATATGTTCACATAAGCTGTACTATAAATATTTCTATTTCTTATTTTTTCCATCATCACAGAGGCTGAGATGGGGTGGCTTTTACATACTTTTCTATGACTTTCCAATCTGGGCATATACTGTGCATGTTCCAGCTGCTTACAGTATGTCGGTCAAACAGGACAGATTGGGAAAGGAAAAAAGCAGCCAAAGTCAGAAAGTAGCTATTTTTTCTAATTCTCTGAACAAAGATAATGGCAAGTAGGCCCAGGAACAGCTAGCTATAAATGGAAACAGAATTCTCTCAAATGAGTGGTGCTCCAACCCTTTGCTCTGCAGAGGAATTTAACTAATAATATTCAGTCCTGAAACCGATTAGGGAGCAGACGTCTGGGAATGAGAATGCAATCTTCTTTTCTGCTAAATTCAGGAGTGGGAGGGATCACACTTTTATTCTGTAAAGTGAGCATTTAAAAAAAAACTTTCAGTGCCATTAAATAATGTGGGAAAGAAAGGGAAAAAGTGTGTAGCTATGTCAAGCGTGGTTCTGCCAATTGCTTTAATAATTACAGGGAGTCTTTATCCAGAGGCCACGGAAGCCAATGGAAAGATGCTGTCAATTCTTGTCGGCTTTGGAAGAAGCCCAGGATGTTCAACTATCCTTTGCCAATTCAACCATCTTAGTATGCTATATTATTGCATGCTTTTTGCATTAAAACTAATGTTGGACTTTGAATTAAACCTTTTTTCCAGGTCCTTTTTTTTCTTGTCTGCAGCATAAAAATCAATAAATTGGTTACAATGATGGAATGTTTGTTTCGTATACTGCTATCTTTGAAAATTAGGAGAGACACCATTTCCACTGCCATCCATATATAGAAGAAGCAGTTTTTCTTGACCTGGATAATGCTGTTGCTGATGTTGGATAAGTTGTGCAGCCTTTATCCAATCACAACTTGCTAATACTCAAAGCTAGGCGAGATCTAGGTGTGAGCATAATCCCTTACTAGCTTCACATGGAGCAAAGGGCTGTACAGTTTGGTGGGCAATTATCCCTAGAAATGTGCTAAGATCTTTAAGATCCCTAGATCTTAAGAAATTCCCTCTGTCCATTCCCTACTTTGGTAGGGCAGTTCTAGACTGGCATTTTTTGGAAAAGTTTTTTTCTAAAAAATCTAAACTATATTATCAGATCACTTTTCAGTCATTTTTGTTTAATGCACAAGGTGATAGAGTGATTTGTTTCTTTAAAAAAGTTTTTTTAAAAACATGATCAGTGGTGGGTTGCCCCCGATTTGCACTGGTTCTATAGAACAGGTAGTAAAACCAGCAGGTGGCTCCGCCCACCAACCCCGACATCAAGAAAATGCTTCTGTACATGCCCTGTTGCAAACTGGTAGTAAAGGTAAGTAGAACCCACCCCTGAACATGATGTAGTAATGGCAGTCCTTTGTTTAATCTCTCCAATAATTGTTGGATTCAATCAAAATTTTGAGTCTACATCTAAAACACTTGTACTTCTTACATTGAGATTAGGCAGACTTCAACTCTCAAATTGTCGTGCAAACTATATCCCATTAAAAATTAAGTTTTAGATAGTTAAAGTGGTTTTGAAATATTAAACATATTAGGAGTTGTAGTTCAGCAATATCTTGGAGGCACTGAGATTTTTAGAGATTGATATCTGCAAGCCCACATAGTCTACACTTCTCAGTGATGAGTCTCTTGTTCATGGGATCCTCCACATCCCTGATCTTGCTAGATTGGTAAATTCAACCAATAGAAGGCATTCTGAAAATTATCAGCCCTGAGGCACATAGAATTTTTAAAGGTGACAATCAATACTCAGAAATTCATCAGAAGCTAGTACCGCTGCCATATTAGTGTTACATGAGCAAACCTCAATATTACCATAACTATATGGGCCATTGCGCATTAAATAAGATGAACTTTATGAATCTTCTTCGAGGTCAGTCCTATGTACAGCAAATTGTAACAGACAGCTGTAAGGAGAGAAGCATGTAAATGACTATATGGAAATCACTCTGTTCCAGAAATCACCACAAATGGAACATATGTTACAATTTGCAAAGGCACACCACACCAAAGCTTCCACAGTTGTTCAAGAAAAAGAGGGAGGGAGGACACAGCCCATGACATTTTCTTCCTATTCAGTTTTCCAAAACCATTAACTGACCACTCAACAGTCAGACACAAGCAATCTCAGGCCTAAGACACAGAGTAGGTTGATTGTATCTCCAAATACTTTAAAACTGATTCATTTCTACCAAGCAAAATTAACAAGGGCTAACACATAATGCAGTCTCAGTAGAGACTGTGCTAGTGATGATGAAGCTTTTGCCTTCTAGCTATAACTTGAGAACTGGAAGACAACTGTAACTTGAGAACTGGGAGACAGAGTGAAGAGACAAACATTTGTGGGGTCAAAGAGCTTTATTTAGGAACATTGTGTACAAATCAATTTTTGAAAGAGGAGATAATATATTATTTTTACTTTGCACTCCTTTACTATCTCACATTTTATATCTAAATTTACATCTTGAATTCATGAGGTAGACTGGCTGCATATGTAACTAAGAAACCAGCATTGTTAGTCTCTTGAGAGCTAGGAGAGAAGCAAGGATGGATTAGAGATCATGAGAGCATAGAAAAGTTGCTAAACAGTAGGAATAATGTGGACAAACCCATTGTAATAGCAAGGGCAGGAGTAGATTGAGCTTTTTTGCACTCTAGTGCAAAAGGGCCCCAAGTCCATATCTTCCATAAAGGTTCTAAAAGAGATGGAATATATTTATTTCCCCATAATTCAAGTAGATGTGAAATTGCAGATGTTTGGAAATTATTCCTTTTCCATCTCTCCCTAGCAGCTTTATGATTCCTCACTGTGGTCCCTGAAATAAAGGACATAAAATATGCATATTCTCCCAATTAAATAAGTATCAACTAACAAGAAAATAAAAATAGCATTAAACATTAAAGATGGAAACAACTTTACATTTGCTTCCAAAGGTATTTAAAAGCAGAAAACTAATAAACAAGAGAGGATATTTTTTTGCTGGAATTGAGTTTTGGAGTTTCTGATTTTTTTTTACTAAATATAGTTCTTGTCTTCATGTGGATTTTCAGTTTGGCAAAACAAAGCCTTCCATTTGATCTGGCAAACCAAATTGCCTGCTCAGCATATTAACATATGTCTATGCTATACACATAGCAAAATGAGTGTAATCATGCATTGGACAGATGGACTGTATAATTTCAGATGTCAGGTAACAGAACTCAGATTAATACTTTTCTATAGAAAAGCTCCCTGTAGGCAGAAAACATCAACGAGTCAGCTATATATGGTCTCATTTTTGTTTTCTATTTTTCTAAAGGTTTTTTATGTGGGAGAGTATTCAAAATATATAATTCTTGTGATTGAGATTCAGTGTGATACTTTCCAAATGATCAGTTCAGGATTTTACCATATCATTTGGCTGCATGTATAGCCAATAAACATGCAAAAAAGCTGCATTTTGCTCAATAAGGTGTTTCTCCAGGGATATCATATCTTGACCGTAAAAATCTGGATGATTTTTAACACTTAATGGTCAAGTGGTTATGTAGATTTTGATTTAATGCTGCAAAATTTCAAATGTCACAGCAATTGCATTGCTGTGACATTTAGTGCATCATTGGACTGCAATCACATGGTATATTCATACAGCTAAGAGTTAAAGGATACTTGAATGAAAGGTATTTTGGCTGCATCTTCATCTCTTCACATTCTATAGATTTCTGAAAATGTTGCCAAGAACAGTGACTCAAATAAACAAAAATCCTTCCATGCTTAGATATAATTGAGATATTGAAAATATTTAATCATATTTGCTCAAGTGTTTGGGGTTTTATAGCATGAGCCACTGTTTAATGTCTCATATTTTCATGTGCAAATGTTAACAATGCTGAATCAAGAACATGTGAACTTTAATTAAACCATCACTTTCTTTTAAGGCCAGATCTATCAGTCTGACTTCAATACCTGGGAAAATTCTGGAAAAGATTATCAAGCAATGAATCAGGGAACACCTAGAGGCCAAAAAAGGGTCATAATTAAAAGCCAACATGGGTTTGTCAAAAAACAGATAATGCCAGACAAATCTTATTGCATTCTTTGACAAGGTGACAAAATTAGTCATCTAGAGGTATGCTGTGGATATAATTTACTTGGATTTCAGCAAGGCATTTGACAAAGTAGTCCACAACCTACTACTTGATAAGATGTGGGTTAGAAAACATCACCACCAGATGGATTCATAACTGGCTGACCAGCCACACTCAACTAATAGTCCTCAATGCATCCACATGGAGGGAAGTATGCAGTGGGATACCCCAAGGCTCTGTTTTAGGCACAGTACCCTTCAACATCTTCATCAATTATTTGGATGAGCTATCATATTCATTAATAGCTCAAAAGTGTGAAGAAATCACTCGTTTTTTCATGAATTTATTGGAAAAAAAAGGTTAATATATGAAGCAACTTTGGTGTTTCAATATCTTTCCTCTCAATACAAATAGATGTTGTGTCTTGTATTTACTTCTATTTGTCTCATGTATCTTAGAGATAAATGACAAAAGTAATTCTATGATTCTACAAGGATATTGAGGAGGACATTTTAAAGCATTTTAGAAACCTGGTTAGAAGCTGAAAAATGAATTTAATGTCATTTTTACTTTAGTCCTTTTATAAGATATATAAATTTTATATGTATACTAACTTGGATAATGAATTGTCCACCTGCAGAGTGAAAGGTAGGATATGATATGAATGAATGAATGAACAAATATTCTAATCTAAGCACTTTTTTTAATTTGTTGCTGTAAGTAAGCTAACTTACTCCCGGAAGCAGTTTGTGACTGTGTACAATCACGTTCTGGTAACTCCTGCGGTACAGCTGGAATTAATCATATCAGCTTTGCCATTCCATTGGATGTGGAGAGGGGAGTTATGCTGCTTGGGTAACAGTCTATCCTCCATATTAATCTACCCAGGCCTTGTGTTCTGGAGAGGACACTCCAGCTTTTCATACAGCATTGAAACAACATGGGAAGTGGCAGTTACCGGTTATAAGTCTTTGCTTGATTGGCATAGAGCATGATGCCAGGGGCCACTTTCGTCAGTGGGAGAGGTCATTGTACCTCATTGGGCAGCTACCACCTGCCTTAAGCTGGGCAGCCCCCAGCCAGTAAGGTAGTGTCCTGCCATGGTCTGTTAACCTCACAGGATGTGTGGGGTCCAAAGCCGACAAGCAGATCAATAACTTTGCACCATGCAACAAATATAATAAAACTTTAGCCCTAAAGTTGGGCACCTGGAAAGTTCAGACAATGACCCCCGGCCTTTCTGACAATTTACAAGAGATAGATGATGTATGCAAGACAGCTGCCATTGACATGGAGTTGAGCAGACTGCAGATGGACACCATTGCCCTTCAAGAGACAAGACTGTTAGACTCGGGATATATTAAGGAGAAAAACTTCTCGTTGTTCTGGCAGGGAAAACCATCAAACAAGTCTATGGAATATGGGGTTGGCTTCGTGGTCAGAAACACTCTACTAGGATCCATTACTCCACCTGCTGCAGGAAGTGAAAAAATTCTGTCCTTGCAGCTCCACTCATCAGCAGGGCTGGTTACTCTTATTAGCATATATGCTCCAACATTATCATCTTCAGTAGAATCCAAAGACAAATTCTACGATGATCTGGCTGCTACTATCAAGAAAATCCCTGAGAAAGAACCAGTCCTTGGTGATTTTAATGCCAGAGTTGGAGCTGATTATAGTTCTTGGCCCACTTGTTTAGGTCAGTTCGGTATCAGAAAGATGAATGAAAATGGCCAATGACTGCTGGAGTTTTGCTGCTACTATGATCTTTGCGTTAGCAATACATACTTTAAAACAAAGCCTCAACACAGAGTCTCTTGGAGACATGCAAGATCGAAGCATTGGCACCAGCTTGACTTGATTCTTACCAGGTGCTCCAACCTCCCCAATATTACAATCACACACAGCTATCAGGGTGCTGATTGCGATACAGACCACTCCTTGGTGTGCAGCGGAATAAAACTGCAAACAAACAAAGAGATTGCATCACTCGAAGAAGGAAGGAAGATCACGAATTGACATCAACAAGACCTGCAATCAGGGCAAAGTGGAGGAATTTGCACAAGCACTCAAGGAAACTCTCCCAAGCCCGGCTGAAGTAAATGCATCTGAATGATGGGAATATTTCAAGAATGCTGTTTATAACACTGCCTTGTCGGTATTTGGTAAGGAGATCAGAAAGACAACAGATTGGTTCGAAGCCCATTCAGAGGAGTTGACCCCAGCTATCGAGGAAAAAAGGAGAGCTCTAATTGCATATAAAGCCTTTTCCAGTGAGCGCAACCTACAGGTTCTGCAAGCTGCTCGTAGCAAAGTCCAACAGACTGCCAGGAGGTGTGCTAACAATTATTGGCTGCAGCTTTGCTCTCGGATCCAGATAGCAGCTGACACAGGCAATATTAAGGGGATGTATGATGGCATCAAGCAGGCTTTAGGTCCAACACAGAAGAAATCTGCTCCTCTGAAGTCTGCTACAGGTGAGGTTAACCAGGACCGAGCACAGCAGATGGCACGCTGGGTGCAGCACTACTCTGAGTTATATTCCAGAGAAAATGTGGTAATTGAAGAAGCATTAAATAACATTGAGTACCTGCCTGTCTTGGAGGAGCTTGACAATGAACCAACTTTAGAAGAACTAAATGCGGCCCTGGATTCTCTTGCCTCTGGCAAGGCACCCAGGAAAGATAACATCCCTGCCGAAGTTCTGAAGTGCTGTAAAGAGAACATCCCCACTGAACTGCATGAAATCTTCTGCCTTTGTTGGAGAGAAGGTGTACCACAGGACATGAAGGATGCAAATATCGTCACACTGTACAAGAACAAAGGTGACGGGGTGACTGTAACAACTACCGCAGCATCTCTCTTCTTAGTGTTGTAGGGTAGCTGCTTGCCCATGTCATACTGAAGAGGCTGCAGGTGCTTGCACAGAGTCTATCCAGAATCACAGTGTGGATTCGACCCAACAGGTCCACTATTGACATGGTATTTTTCCTTAGACAGTTGCAGGAGAAATGCAGGGAACAAAGCCACTTTTCTTAGCCTTCATAGATCTTATCAGGGACAGCCTTTATAAAATTTTCCCCAAGATTGGATGTCCACCTCAGCTTCTCAACATCATCAGGTCCTTTCATGAGGAAATGAAGGGCACTGTAGTTTTTGATGGCTTAACATCAGATTCCTTTGATATTCGAAGTGGAGTGAAGCAGGGCTGTGTCCTCGCG
This sequence comes from Ptyas mucosa, assembly GCA_012654045.1. Classification (NCBI taxonomy): domain Eukaryota; kingdom Metazoa; phylum Chordata; class Lepidosauria; order Squamata; family Colubridae; genus Ptyas; species Ptyas mucosa. The sequence continues at coordinate 6,790,596 of WNWU01000064.1, read as the reverse complement.
CCAACTTTATTCAGGATCTTTTTTGCTGTCATGCTGAAACATGCTTTTGGAACTGCAACAGAGGGCATTTACCTCTAGACCAGATCAGATGGAAAAGTCTTTAATCTCTCTAGATTGAGAGCAAAGTCTAAAGTCCAGCTGAAATGCTTACGGGATTTCCTCTTCGCTGACGATGCTGCCATCACTGCTCACTCTGCTGAAGACATTCAACAACTTATGGACAGTTTTAGCAAGGCCTGCCAAGACTTTGGACTAACAATCAGCCTGAAAAAAACACAAGTCATGGTCAGGACGTGGATTCACCTCCCTGTATTACAATCTCTGCACAAAGTCTGTCCATGACTTTGTGTATCTCGGCTCAACTTTCTCTGACACTCTCTCTTTAGATACTGAGCTGAATAAACATATTGGTAAAGTGGCCACCACATTTTCCAGACTTACAAAGAGAGCATGACTAAATAAGAAGCTGACGGAACATACAAAGATCCAGGTCTATAGAGTCTGCGTCCTGAGTACACTCTTGTACTGCAGTGAGTCTTGGACCCTTTACGCATGGCAGGAGAGAAAGTGGAACACCTTTCAAATGCGCTGTCTCCGACGAATTCTTGGCATTACCTGGCAGGACAAAATTCCAAATAGCGCAGTCATGGAATGTGCTGGAATTTCTAGCATGTATACACTATTGAAACAGTGACGTCTATGCTGGCTGGGGCATGTCGTGAGAATGGCTGATGGTCAGATTCCGAAAGATCTCCTGTATGGAGAATTAGTGCAGGGAAAGCATCTCAGAGGGAGATCACAGCTGCGATATAAGGATATCCGCAAGAGGGACCTAAAGGCCCTGGGAATGGACATTAACAATTGGGAAAGCTTGACCTCCGATCATTCAGCTTGGAGGCTAAAGATGCAGCATGACCTTCTCCAATATGAAGAGACACTTGTTCGGCAGACTGAGGCAAAGAGGCAGTCCCAGAACCAGCAAAATCTGGGGGCTGGGCAGGGGACAGAATATATCTGCCCTCAGTATGGAAGGGATTGCCACTCTCAAATTGGCCTTTTTAGTCACGCTAGATGCTGTTTTAGGACCTCTTTCCAGAGCACGATACCATAGTCTCTTGAGACTGAAGGATGCCAATGATGATGATGAAGTAAGCTAACAACCCTTTGTCCAAAAAATGCAAAAATATATATTATCCTTTAAATTGGAACTACAGAAACTCAAATGTTCTCATCTGGAAAAAACACAGGAGTAATAATATCCCCGACAAACAGAGACTGTGTTCATGTGTTGGAGGAGTAATTGAATCTATGGAATATGTTATTCTCAATTGTCTTATCGATGCAGATGGTTGCCAGGAATTATTATTTGCACTCTTTACTAAATATCATGGTCATTTCAATCTGTTTTAGCTCAATATGTTATTATCGGATCAGTCTGATTTTATTTCCTTGATCACAGCCAAATACCGTTCTATAGTCTGCACAATACACAGTAATATTAACTCTAACCCTATATATATATATATATATATATATATATATATATATATATATATATTATTGAAAAGACAGTGCCATGTCAGGATAACAATGCAAATAAAGCAGAGCCAGAGAGAACTCAATGGTAAATCTTAACATACAAGCTAATAACTATAACTGTACTAAAGAAAAGAAAACTTCAATTAAATTTCTACTTACATTAGCTTATTTACAAATTTTTCCATATTATATCCATAGTTTTATACATCTTTGTTGTCCACACTAACAATCATTGACATTCATAAACTTCCCTCTCATTTCTACTTCTTGTCTCTATCCATTCATAAAATTTACTCCATGTTCTATATTTTGAGTCTTCTTTAATTTTTAAAATTAATCTGTCCATTTCAGCACAATTCCAAATTTTCCTAATAATGTCATCATCCGATGGGGTGTTCGCATTTTTCCAATATTTAGCATACGTAATTCTAGCTACTGTCAGTATATGTAACACTTAGTGAATGGTTGCTTTGTCACAACTTTCCAATAATATACCTAAAAGGCACGTTTCTGGTTTGAACTTAATATGTTGCTCAGTTATCATTTCTAACCAGTTATGAATTTTCTCCCAGTAATTCCTTGCTTTCTTACATGTCTACCACATGTGGTAGTATGTTCCTGGAGTCTGGTTACATTTCCAACATTTGGCGGAGGGGTTCTTATACATTTTGGCCAATCTTGCTGGTGGCAAATGCCACCTATAAAACATTTTGTAAAGGTTTTCTTTATAGGCCACGGCCATCATCAGTTTGTAGTTTCTCTCCCAAATTTTTAACCATTTTTCTGATTCTATGTTGTATCCGAAATTCTTTGCCCAGGCAATCATCATTTCTTTAACTATTTCTTCCTCCATTTTATAATTCAGTAAATAATTATATATATTTTTGATCAATTTTTCATCCATTCCCATTAAAATCTTGTCCAATGCTGTTTGTTCTTTATTTAGACCTCATAATTTAACATCTTTTTCATGCTGTAAGGATTGCCTCTCTGTCTAGCTTAAGAAAATGAAAACTCTTGAAACAGAGTGTTTCAAAAGGAACTTTTTATTAAGCAGAAGTGACAGCAATGGACTCAAAGCAACGTCTGAATACCCTTAGGCAAGACAAGTAGAATTAAAGCAGTAGCCAGAATGCAGATTTTAGCCAATACACAAATGTGAAGATGTTTTCTTTACCAGCTGCCCTGAGAACCAGATAAGCATGCATTCCCATTGCTATCTTCCATTATCCATTAAAGTGAAACATCCCACATGGCCATCATAAACATTCCCCAAAGGTAAGGAGATCTCAGGGAGCTTCGGCACCAGGATATAGATTGTAAAATATCCATTGACATAGGCAATGCTAATAAATCAAATCCAGGGCCCCCCTTCTCCCAATTGAATGGCAGTATCACTTTTAGGGATCTGACACATGCCTTGATTGGATCTGCAAATATGGCCACCAAGATAAGTCCAGCCCCTGATTTTGCAATTGTTGTCTGGATTTAAGATCACCCCTTTCATCTAAAATATCCTTGTAACATACAATTTTTCCCCAATTTATAAGATTTGGATATATTATTGCCTCCATTGGATAGAGCCAGACTGGTACTTCCCTATAGTGTTGTAGTTTAATTTTTTCCCAAATGTTAAGCAACGCGTTCTTCACATAATGCCTCTGAAAATATTTGTGTGCCATATTTCTGCCATACCAAAGAAAGGCATGCCAGCCTAATTGCCCTTCTAGTAATAATAGTCTTCTGTTATTCAAGTTTACCCAATCTTTTAGCCAAGTGAGAGCTGCACCCTAGTAACATAATTCCCAGTCTGGGAGCCCAAAACCGCCATTATTCCTAGAATCCTGTAATGCTTTCAATTTTATTCTCTATTTTTTAACCTTGCCAAATATAATTAAGAGTCATCAACTGCTGTTGTATTTTGGATATGTGGAGTATATTACTACTGTTCTTATTACTGTTGGGTACTGATGCGGGGTGATACTCACTGTACTCCAGTGAGTATTCTTTTTTCCCCCAAGTTTTTTTTATTTTTTAGACAAACACACATACAAACATACAATGTATTTTCTTTGAACAGAGTATTTTGCCGGTTCACAAATTTAAACAATATTTAGTCATTTCAATTAAATTTACAATTTCTATATTTCCCTTTTGCCATATTCATTTCTCATTTATTTTTTAAGAACCAATATTACCCTTCATTCTCATCTTTAATCTTAATCAAATTCAGTTTTTCCCTTTTATCTATATTATACCCCTTCCCTTTGTCATCTATTTGTATATCTATCTTCACATTGATTAGTTATGTAATGTTGCAGTTGTTTAATTCCTATAATAAAAATAAATCTACTATTTTATAACATACATTTCCTTCGATAATACAACTCCAACATTTTAGTACAGATCAGTTAGTTATATAACTATATTTGTTTTCGTAGATTTTCACGGGTAGAGGTATACAAGTTTTGGTGTATTCGGGTCTTTTCCCGTGTAAGATTGAGAGTAATTTGTGGCCAAATTACAAAAGTGCAGTATTGCAAACCTACACATGGAACACTTTGAAACCAATGCTTGAGATAAATCTGAACACAAACCCAAACTCTGGTTTAGATATGTAGATGACACTTTCATAATTTGGCCACATGGAAAAGAAAAACTGGACAACTTCCTCACACATCTCAACAGCCTACACCCCAAAATACAATTTACTATGGAAATAGAAGCTAACAACCAACTCTCCTTTCTGGACGTCCTAATCTACAAAAAAACCCAACGGCTCCCTAGGACACACCATCTACTGGAAAAAAACACACTAATCACTACTTAAACGCACAATCACATCACCACCCTGCACAGATCAACTCCGTAGCCAAGATTCTCATCTCCAGAACCAAATGCCTAGCCGACAAAGACCACCTGAAAACTGAATTACACACTCTCACAAACGTATTAATCTCTAACGGGTTCCAAAGAAACACAACTACCAACCTAATCCAAAGGGAGACACCCCCCAAGAACCGAGGCACAGAACAGGACAATGGCATCGCCCTCCTCCCTTACATCAAAGGCACCACAGATAAAATCAGCAAAAGTCTCCACAAATACAATATCAAGACAGCCTTCTGCACTGACCAAAAATAGCCAACATCTTAAGAAACCCCAAAGATAAGATCCAGCTAGAAAACCAAGGAGTCTATGAAATAACATGCAAAATCTGCCAAGTCACACACATTGGACAAACTAATAGGAGAATAAATGCACGCACTGCAGAACACAAGAACACAATCAGAAAAGAAGAAAAAACTTCCTCCCTTTTCCAGCACCTTAAAACAACAGGACACAAAATTGACTTTGAAGGAACCAAATTAATCTCTAAAACTGAACACTTCAACAAGAGAATAATCATGGAAGCCATCGAAATAGAGAAACACCCCCATAACATGAATAAATGTGATACCTCCCGCCTACCAGATATCTGGAAACTAGCCCTAGTCAACAGAAGAGTCCCAGCCACGAAAATTAACACCGGACTCAAGATAACACATGACACTACCACCAATCATCCTCACCAGACTCAAACCCAAACCCATCCCATAGACAAAATACAACCACCATCCAGAAGCCAGAGCACGGCGGCATCACCAGCTGCTGCACCCCCCTCCAATCCCCACACAAAGCAAATTGACACACGCCATGAACACATGGCAAGACCTCAAACTTGGAGCCAAACCAAAACCCAGGATGTGGCATCACAGCCATCTGCTCAGGACATTACATAAAAAAACTCAGGATATCACAACACTAGAACTCAGGATGTTAACACACAGCCCATTACCCAGGTCGTTAAAACACAAAAGACTAATGGGCACACATCAAGGATCTCACCCACACAGGATGTTACGAAACAGCTGACTTGTCTGCAAACATCAACTCCATCAACTAATCAAGATGTAACAACACAGGCAACCAACCCGTTCACAGCAACAAAGCCAGCACCCCACACCTCCCCACCAGTATTTATAGAGAGACAGCAGCTCTGATCACGCTTTCCTCGCACAAGCACAAAGCCGAAGACACCAGCCTGAAGTTGACAAGTGGGACCTCGCCGAAACATCGCCAAGATACTCTCAATCTTACATGGGAAAAGACCTGAATACACCAAAACCTGCACACACGCACACACACACACACACACACACACACATTAATATGAACATAAATATTCCAGTTATTTCTATGCAATCCAATTCCTTACAAATCAATTAATTATAGCCATTTCTGCTTTCAACATAATATACAATTGGGAGTATTTCAATTATTACGATTAATCATTTCTACTTTCATCACATTGTAGAATTAAAGAATTAAAAATATTTCAACCGTTACAGTTTCCCTAGTTAACTTTAAAAATATTCTAGCTGTTATCCAAGCCACAACTTAATCCTTTCTACTTTCCACCATATACCATTAAAGGTATTTCAATTGTTACAATTTAAACTTATTCATATTTCTTAAAACAAAGTAAAAAAACAAAGTTTATCATTATCTAAATTTCAAAGATACAATACAAATATTCCAATTATTATTCATTTCATTTTTACAATCATATGGTTTCCCTTTTTTTACTACAATTCATATTTCAATTATCACATCTTTCTCTTTCATTTCTTTTTCTCCCTTCCCATTTTTATTTTTACCTTTTTCTTTCCCCTTTTTTTCTTTTGTGCTTTGAAATCTTGAGCTCTCCTCTTTTGCCCTAAATTTCCCCTTATTTCCCATCTCTTTTCTCCTTTTCTTATGTCCCCATTATTTATCCTAGTGTTTATCCCAGTGTAATCATTCTGTGTTTCACAAATCTGGACTCTTCTATTTTGCCCTGCATTTCCTGTTGTTTCCCATCCTTTTCCTCTCTCTTTTTCTTTTCACTGTTAATCCCAGTGTAATCTTTTAAGTTTTTTGTATTCTTTCTGTTCCACCCTTCTCTCCTTTTTTGTCTCTTTCTGCCCTTTCTGTTTTTTCCATTGTTAATCCCAATGTAATCTCTAAAAACCTCCTTTTTATTATTACTATCCAAATATTCAATTAGTTTTCCAAAATTAATCTCATTGTTTTTATCTTCTTCTTTGTTTTCAGTCTCTGTGTCTTGCTTCTCCATCTTTGTTTCCTTGTCAGCTTGAACCTACTCTCTCACAGTTTTTGGATCCTCAAGTTCGATTCTCCATGTAGCATCATAATTATTCCTCTTATTTCTGCTTTCCATGACGTGTACATCATTTCCATCATTTCTCTAATTTCCTGCACCATTTTATTCTTTCTGTATTAGTACTGTTCCAGATTTAAAAATTCCATTGTTTTCCTTTTTTTCCCCAAAGTCAAGCCACTTGCAGACAAAACAATCCTCCCCGAAAGTTCTCATGACTATTATCACTGATATAGTTCAAAGTTTTCCAAAACAAAGATTCCAAATTGCAATGCTCTTTTTTCTCCTGAAGATGTCTATCTAGAATCCACAATTCTCTTAATTGTTTAACAGAGTGTCCATTTTGTATCAATCTTTGTTAACAATCTAACATCTTTTTCCTTCTTTTTAACATTAAAGATACCAAATCAGTTTTATAGTCCAGTCCAAATTAAACAATACTTTCCCCCTCTTTTTTCCCCTTTATTTTATCTTTACGTATAGAGCACCTGTGTTGCAGGGCTAAATATCCAATTGTCTTTTATTTTTCTTAGTCTTCAACAAGAAAGGATCTATTTATTTTCTTTCCAATGCTTTAGTCAATTTTGGGGTTATTTCTTCTAATTCTTAAAATTTTCCAGGTAATTTTATTCAAAAATCAATTTTCTTTTTGGGTTTTTGTCCCTTTAAATTCTGCTTATATCCTATTTTCTTCCCCCATGCCCATTAGCCACTAGTTTTACCCTGGGGGTTTCAGGTTTTAAAATAATTTTTGTTGTTGTTGTTTTGCCTGTGGCCTGGCTGTCACTCACCTGGCTTCAAAAACTCTGTTGCATTCATCGCTCCTGCTCAATACTTATTCTGGTTGTCCCAGCTTCTTGACAGCTGCAATGGCTGCCGCCTCCACTGTCAAATCGGAGAGAGATTCCTCTGACCTTCGAGGAACTTGCCTGTTCCTCTTGGTCTTCCGAGGTGCCTCTCCTTCTTCCCTGTCCCTACAGGACGGTTCTGGTCCAAAGACCCCTCAACAGCAGTTCATTAGTCCTGGTTTTCGCGGAGCTCATCAGAGCCCGCTAATTCCCTAACTGTCTCGCCACAACGCTTCTGGTCGAATCCTGTACTGGACTATTCGAAGTGGTCAATTCTGGGGTGGCCTACATTTATAGGGAAGAGTAGAGAAGGGGATAATAACTACTGGCTAAAAAAATTAATTGCTAAAATGTCGACCTTAAACATAACAAAAATAGGTAAAAGGCATCCTTGACACCAGCCTCAATATCTTCTAGTCCTCCCAATCAGAGGTCAGTTGAAAGTGTTTTACAGCCAGAGAAATCTAATTCACCACAAAAGGAGGCATTAACATTATTACATGCATTACAAGAATCTATGACTCAAAGCAATAATGAGATAAGGAAAGATATAGGAGAAGTGGGAAATTATACAGGAGAGTTGAAAGAAAAAATACAGAATATGGATAAAAAATTAGAGACCTTCCAACAAAGGATATTAGAAAATGAACAAAAGATTCAAAAGATGGAGGAGAAAACAGAGCATATGGGGGAGAAAGTAGATGATTTAACATAGGCCAATAAAGAATTAATAAATACTGTGATAATGTTAGAGACAGAAAAGGCTGATCATTATTTAAGGTTTCAAAACATAGATGAGGGGAAGGGAGAAGATTTACCAGAGTTAATGAAAGAACTGTTAGCAAAGGCATTAGACATAGACAAATAGGAAATGGATATGGAGGTGGACGAAACATATAGGATACAAATTATGCAAGAAGACACAATCTTCCTAGGGAGCTAAATGTAAGACTAGTAAAAAAATCATTAAGGGATGAGATATTTTATGAGGCGAGAGAGGAACCACTAGTATATAAAGGTAAACAGTTGATGGTTTTGAAACAAATCCCCAGGAGAGTAAGAGACCTAGGAGAGTAAGGGGCCTAAGAAAACAGAATCACTTTCTCACTTAAGTCTTGGTTAGACATACTGTAAGTTTCAGGTGGCTGATTCCTGAAGGGATTCTAGTTACTTGGCAAGAAAAAGGGTACCGATTGGACTCACTGGATAAGGCGACAGAATTTTATGAGAATTACTTAACTATAAACAAGGAACAAGAAACAAGAGAGCAAGTATATAAAAGCCAAGAAGTACTAATAGCAGGAGGAAGATACCCAAAACAAATACAGGACGAAAAGGGAAAAAAAGAATGTCTAGAACAAGAAGGAGCAATAGAGAAAGAACCTAGAGAAGTAAGAGCAACTAGGACTATAAAGCCTAGATTTATTTATTTATTTATTTATTTATTTATTTATTTATTGGTTCAATTTATATGCCGCCCTTCTCTGGAGACTCAGGGTGGCTTACAATGCATTAAGCAATAGCCTTCATACTTTTTGTATATACCTGCTTAGTAGGGCTTTCGGGGGCCCCTAAGTGGTGTTCTTTTTTATACAAAGTCAGCTTATTGCCCACCCAAAATCTGGGTCCTCATTTTACCTACCTCAAAAGGATGGAAGGCTGAGTCAACCTTGAGCCTGGTGAGATTCGAACTTGCAGTAATTTCAGGCAGCTGGTGCTACTTAACAGCACTTTAGTCTGCTGCGCCACCAAGGCTCTTGGCATTTCTTCTTGAATGCAAGAAGAAATAAAGGCATTATCAGTCAATATTAATGGGATGAATTCACCAACAAAAAGGAAGAATATTTTTTCTAAATTATTGAAACTAACATTGGATATAATAGCACTTCAAGAAGTGCACATTAAGAGACAATAATATAAATTACTGGAATTTTCTAAATTGGAAAAACTATTCTATTCATTACAACAGCAAAAAAAAAAAAGAGGGATGGTACTTTATGTGAAAGAAACAATAAATGCCAAACAAAATTTTAATGATGAAGAAGGATTTTGATGTTAGAGGTGACTCTGAATCAAAAGCAGACTCTTATAGTTGTTATTTATGCACCAAATACTGGACAAGAGAAGTTTTATAAGCAACTTCATAAAAAGATTCTAGAAATAAAATATGAAAATATTTGTATCTTGGGAGATTTCAGCACAATTGTTAATAATGAACTGGACTACAGAAGCAGTAAAATTAATTTAAAAAAAAATAGAAGGACTCTACCAGAAACTCTGATTAAAATGATAGAAGAACTATCTATTCTGGATAAATGGAGAGAAATGAACCCTGGGGGAAAAAAACAATATACATTCTATTCCAATATGCATAAATCATGGTCCAGATTTGGATGAATTTGGAATTATGTGGAAATGTAAAAGAGACTGAAATTGAACCAAATTTATGGGCAGACCAGAACCCAATAAGAATTAGTTGGAAAGGACAAGGAAGAGAACAAGGTGGGCTTTAAACCAATCAATAATAAAAGATAAGGAATTCATTCAGATAATGGAAAGAGAATTGGGTTTTTTAAAAAAAGAAAATAGAAAGGAAGAGACCACATTACAGAATGTGTGGGACACTGCCAAAGCAGTTATAAAAGGATTAACTATAACATACTGTATATGGCACAGAAAAATAAGAAAAAGAAACAAAATCAAAAGGCCCTGGAAGAAGAATATAAAGAGTTTGAATTAAAATCACAAAAAGAACCACAAAGAATAGACTTAAGAAATAGAACGGAGCTGATTAAACACAAATTAAATCTTATAGGAAAGGATGAATTGGCACAACAAATAAAAAGCAAAATTTCTTTGAAAATGCCAATAAACCAGGAAGGTGGTTATCTTATAGATTAAAGAAAGAAACAAAGAAGAATTGGATAATAAAACTACAGGATGAGGAAGGTATATTACATAGCCAGCTTGAAGAGAAAACAGATATAGTTTATCATTTTTATGAGAAATTATACGAATCTGATAAAATAGAAGAGGAAAGATTAATACAGTACCAGGAGAAAGCCAATCTATCTAAAATCCCAGAAATGGTTAAGAATAGGCTGGAGGAAAGACTAATAATGGCAGAGTTAATGAATGCAATTAAAAAGCAAAAAAACAATAAAACCCCAGGAACAGATGATCTACCAGTAAAAATATATAAAGAATTAGAAGACACCTTGAGTCTGTCAATGCTAGAAGCATACAATGAAGTGTTAACAGAAGCTAAAATGCCGAACACGTGGAAAGAGGCCTATATTACCCTGATCTCAAAAGAAGATTTGGATATAACTCAAATAAAAAACTATAGACCAATTTCGTTACTAAATGCAGACCATAAAATCTTCACATCAATAATGCGGAAAGATTAATAAGCTTTTTAAATGAATTCATTCATCCAGATCAAAACGGGTTTTCACCTAAGAGACAAATTAAAAATAATGTTAAAATAACTATGGATGTATTAGAATATTATGAAATACACAATGAAAAATAACTAGCATTAATATTCCTGGACACACAGAAAGCATTTGACAATGTTGCAACAATTAAATTTTATGGAATTTGGTGGGAAATTTAGGAATACGATTAAAGCAATTTACACCCAATAGAATGCAAAAGTATTATTACAGAAAGTTTTAGTATACAAAAAGGAACAAGACAAGGTTGTCCCCTCTCCATTATTATTTATTTTAACATTAGAAGTATTGAAGAGGAACATAAGACAAGATACAGAGATAAAAGGAATGGAAATTAGAAATGAAAAGTATAAACTCCAAGCTTTCACTAATGACTTAGTGTTTATATTACAAGAACCCATAGAATCTGGCCCTAAATTGATAAAGAAAATTGAGGAATATTGAGAGGTGGCAGGGATGAAAATAAATAAAGATAAAACCGAGATATTAGTTTAAAATCTCACCAACAAACAGAAAAAGGAATTGACAGAGAAAATTAACCTACAAATAGAAAAACCTTATTTTTATCTTAAGATGAAGTTACCACAAAAATAATTTTATTTCACATATGTTGAATAATAACCTTTCCTTTTGCTAGCCTTTAGCAGAAGAGAGATTTATTCTTAATTGATATAGCTCCTGTTAGATATTGCACATTGTTTTGCAGTATATTTATTAGCCCTTAAAATTTGCTTAAATAATTCAAGTTCATTATAAAATAAAACAACCAATGAACCAGGGGTGGGTTCTAAAAATTTTTACTACTGGTTCTGTGGGCATGGCTTATTTTGTGGGCATGGCTTGGTGGGGGGTAATGTGACTGGGTGGGCGTGGCCAACTTTTTTTTTTTTTAACTTTTAAAAGCATTTTTTTCTACAACTTTAAGAGGTTGCAGAAAAAAATGCTTTTAGAAGCCTCTGATGATCAGGCAACTCAGCTGGGATCGCCCGAGGCTTTTAAAAGCATTTTTTTTCTACAACCTCTTCGGCCAAGAGGTTGCAGAAAAAAATGCTTTTAGAAGCCTCTGACAATCAGGCAACTCAGCTGGGATCGCCAGAGGCTTTTAAAGGCATTTTTTCCTACAGCCTCTTTGGCTGAAGAGGTTGTAGAAAAAATACTTTTATTTATTTTATTTATTTATTTTTATTTTTTTTAAATTTGTATACCGCCCTTCTCCAGCTGGACTCAGGGCGGTGAACAGCCAAAATAAATGTCAGGGAGTTGATTGATCCCATCCTGGCTCTGGGATAATCGCATCCTGGTTTAGAGGTTTGGACTGAGGCTTCTCCTTGAAAGTATACATTAAGAAAATAAAACCCAAAGAAGTATTTCTATGAAAAACTCATTTTATTGTAAAGTAAAAATAAAGATAACTCTTACTATCTAATTAATTGGCTACATCTTGCCAGCGTTCCTGCCTCTCCTCTTGGCAGGAGAACAAAGGAGTAAGAAGAAGGATAATGGAGGCTAGAAAGGAATGCACGCTTGCGCACTTAATACTGATAACAAAACTTGGCAAAACTACAGTAAGGCTATTAGACCAAAAATGACAGCTCAGCTGGGAAATACAAGAACACAGTGACAATAAAAACAGAGCATACAAAATTAAAAAACAATTTAAAATAATTAAATAGTTTTGGCCCACAATTTAAAACAACCAAGTTAAAACCAATTTACAATTTAAAACCAGAACAGTAGGGTCAAGCCAGGCCGGCTAGATGAAATAAATGTGTTTTCAGGGCTCGAAGGAAAGCCTGGAGGTCAGATATCATGCGTATCTCTGGGGGTAGGTCATTCCAAAGGGCGGGTGCCGCCACAAGAAGGCTCTCCCTTTGGGGGTCGCCAGTCGGCATTGTCTGGTGGACAGCACCCTAAGGAGGCCCTCTCTGTGCAAACGTACTGGCCGGTGGGAGGCTATTGGCGGCAGAAGGCGATCTCATAAGTACCCTGGCCTAAGCCATGGAGCGCTTTAAAGGTGGTCACCAACACCTTGAAGCGCACCCGGAAGACCACAGGAAGCCAGTGCAGCTCGCGCAGGAGAGGTGTCACATGGGAGCATCCTGTTGCTCCCACAATCCCCCGCGCGGCCGCGTTCTGGACCAACTGGAGCCTCCGGATGCACCCCAAGGGGACCCCATGTAGAGAGCATTACAGTAGTCCAGGCAGGAAGTGACGAGTGCCTGAGTGACTGTGTGTAGGGAGTCCCGATCCAGAAAGGGACGCAATTGGCGTATCAGGCGAACCTGATAGAAAGCCCCCCTGGCCATGGCCGTCATATGCTCTTCTAAAGACAGCCATGCATCCAGGAGGATGTCCAAATTGCGAGCCCTCTCCGTGGGGGCCAATGTTTCACCCCCAATAACCAGCAATGGCACCAGCTGGTTATATTGGGACGCCGGAAGCCACAGCCACTCAGTCTTGGAAGGGTTGAGACGAAGCCTGTTCCTCCCCATCCAATCCCGCACGGCCTCCAGGCACCGGGACATCATTTCAAGGGCATCGTTGGGGTGGCCTGGGGTGGAGATGTACAGCTGAATATCATCAGCGTACTGGTGGAATTCCACCCCAAAGCCACGGATGATCTCACCCAGTGGCTTTACATAAATGTTGAACAGGAGGGGTGAGACGACCGATCCCTGCGGTACCCCGCAAGCGAGGCACCTCGGGGTCGACCGCTGCCCCCCTGCCAACACTGATTGCGACCGGTCGGAGAGGTAGGAGGAGAACCACCGCAAAACAGTGCCCCCCAGCCCCTCCAACCGGCGCAACATGATATCATGGTCGATGGTATCAAAAGCCGCTGAGAGATCTAATAGGACCAGGATAGAGGAGCAGCCCCTATCCCGAGCCCTCCAGAGATCATCAACCAATGCGACCAATGCCGTTTCCGTGCTGTGCCCAGGCCTGAACCTGGACTGGAGCGGGTCTAGATAGACAGCTTCATCCAGGTACTGTGGAAGCTGCCGCACCACCACACTCTCAACAACTTTCGCAATAAAACGAAGGTTGGAGACTGGACGATAGTTGGCCAAAACAGCCGGGTCCAGAGAGGGCTTTTTGAGGAGGGGCCTCACCACCGCTTCTTTCAAAGCAACTGGCAGGACACCCTCACTCAAAGAAGCGTTAATAATCCTCTGGAGCCAGCCTCGTGTTACCTCCCGGGAAGCCAGCACTAACCAGGAGGGACACGGGTCCAATAAACATGTGGTCGTGTTCAGCTGTCCCAGAATCCTGTCCACGTCCTTGGGAGTCACAGGATCGAACTCATCCTAGATAATGTTCTCAAGACCTGCCTCAATCATCCCTCTGAGCTGTGTGATCATTAGAGGCTTTTTAAAAATACTTTTAAAAGCATTTTTTCGGCTGAAGGGGTTGTAGAAAAAATGCTTTTAAAAGTAAAAAAAAAAAAAAAGAACCTCTGATGAGGTAAGCGAGCGGCGACCAGGCCAGGGACCGGTTCGGGGGCATGGCCAGCCAATGTTATTACCAGTTCTCTGAACTACTACACATTTTTACTACCGGTTCTTGCGAACCAGTGCAAACTGGGAGCAACCCAGCACTGCAATGAACTCAGCAGAAAGTTGAAATCTCAGGAAAACAAAAATGCTAATTTAAAAAATCTGCTGGGTTTTAAGATGGGGAGATTTTTTTTGTAAGGTTATACAGTTAGCAAGGTTATACAGTTATACAGTACTGCTCTCCAGGTGGTTGTCCACTATAACCAAGAAGATATGCAATGACAGAATCTGCACCTGGTATTATTGCAGAAAAGCAGGGTGAATGCAGTGAGGGAGCATTCCTGTGAAGTAGTCCTTCAAACTACAGTGGCTAGCCTATAAGAGCATAAAATACAGCAAGCAAATTAGACCGTACTTGATCTGACAGAGACAGGACAACACTACTTGGAGAAGGGAGCAGGAAAATGTTAAATTTTAAAAGTGCACACATTAAAACAAAGACATTAGGTGTTCAGCAAGATGTTTTGCTTCCTTTGCAGCTAAAAGAAATGAATCTTAAAGTAAAACTAATCCATGTTAATTTTTTGGGACTAATTTTTTTATTGTCTTTTTACCAGAACTTTAACAGGAAGGATTTATCAGAGTTGTTGGAAGAAATGTCCATCTGGGTTCAGTTCTAAGTGGGAAGAAAGACACTGGAAACATGGAGACTGCTTGGAAAGATGGTTTAATAGTGGACAGGACCACATGTTTTGAAGTCCTGGGCAAAAAAGAGCACATGGGTGAGAGTGGGAGAGAGATTTATACCCTCTCTTGGGCTTTGAGCTTGCTTCCTGTTCCTGTGGCAAGAAATGTATCCTGATTGGTTGTCAGACTCCCATGGGGCTATGCAGGGGTAACTTTGTAGGTTGTAGGGTAACTTAAGTCCCAGGCCTGGTTGAATCTTGCTAGGTGATGATGTAATGAAGGGACTTTGGGCAATTCCTATTATGACTTAATGGCTTTGTCCTGGTTTGGATCTTGAGTAAGGGCTAATCCTATCATGTCCTGAAGGCCATGTCTTTTGTGTTGTAGATAAGCTGGCCCAGCCTTTGTCTTGTGGATAGGTTGGCACCAAAATATCTGCTGGGGGGGGGGGGCAGGGAGCTGAGGCTCTGAGTTTGTCTTTAGAAACGTATTTCTCCTTTAGGGAAAATATTATTTATTTATTTGTTTGTTTGTTTGTTTGTTTGTTTGTTTATTTAATTAATTAGTTAATTAATTACATTTTTATACTACCCTTCTCCTGCTGGACTCAGGGCGGTGAACAGCCAAGAATAAAAACATCACGTACAAAATTTAAAATTTTTAAAAGAATTAAACAAATTTTGGTCCAATAAATTTAAAACATCCCAACTAAAATCAATTTACAGTTAAAAAAATCTAAAAATATCTAAGGGGGGGGGGGTTTACGCCAGTCCAGCTTGATGAAATAAAAAAGTTTTAAGGGCACGACAAAAAGCATGGAGATCTGGCATCCTACGTATCTCTGGGGGCAGGTCGTTCCAAAGGGCAGGTACTGCCACAGAGAAGGCCTTCCCCCTGGGGGTTGCCAGCTGACATTATCTGGTTGATGGCACCCTGAGGAGCGTACTGGCTAGTGGGAGGCTATCAGTGGCAGAAGGCGGTCCCATAAATACCCAGGCCCTAAGCCATGGAGTGCTTTAAAGGTGGTAACCAACACCTTGAAGCGCACCCGGAAGACCACCAGAAGCCAATGCAGCTCGCCCAGGAGGGGTGTAACATGGAAGCGCCCCATCGCTCCCATAATCCCCCATGCAGCTGCATTCTGCAACAGTTGGAGCCTCTGGATGCTCCTCAAGGGGAGCCCCATGTAGAGAGCATTACAGTAGTCCAGGGGGGAAGTGACGAGTGCCTGAGTGACCGTGTGTAAGGAGTCACGATCCAGAAAGGGATGCAACTAGCGAATCAGGTGAATCTGATAAAAAGCCCCCCTGGCAGACTTCTGGTTGAGCCGCCGGCATCGCCAGATGCTTCTTTGTGAAGCGCCAGCCCCAGACTCCGTAGAACCGCAAGAACAGCGAAAATCGGCTCTCTTGCGGTTTGGAATCCTTCCCCCCAGGAAGAAGGGGGGAAGGAGAGCAGACAGGTGGGGTAGAGCTCCCTGAGAGCACCAGATTTACCTAATAATCTGGTGCTCGAAGATGAGAGCTCCCCGTGAAGCCTGTCAAAAGCTCCAGACCTGGGATGCCTCTGACTGGGAAGTCTTTCCCTGTCAGAACTAGATGCCGCGGCCACCCCATCAAACAACTTTAAACAAATACCTTTTGAATCAAGCTGGCAGAGCACAAGTTGCATGAAGGAAACAGCAAGTATTTTTTTTTCTCTTTTTTTAACTCCAGGGATTTACTTTCTTAAAAGATTTCTCCTAAGTGGAAAGTGAAAGCAAGATGGCGTTTGTGTTTCAACGGGGCGTGAAGAAGTGAAAGTTAAAAACAATTATTGATAAGCCCCTGCTTGAAACGTAAAACTCCTTTTTGAAAAGTGGATGGAATAAGAAAGGACGTAATAATAATAACTCAAGCAGCAATATAAATTAAAAAGTCTTTTTTTTTCTCTTTTTTCTTCTTGAAATTCCTTTTTTTTTTCTTTTCTTTTTCCCCGTCCTTCTGGAGGGGAAGGAAGAAGGGGGGCAGGATGGCTGGGCTTTTTGAAAACAAAGAAAGGAAAGGAGGGCTATTTAACCCTCAATGGTCTGATTTTGAGGAAGCTTTGAGTTCAATTACCTCTGCTTTACTGAAAAGAATTGATACTATATTTTAAGCTTCTCAAGCTGGAAACAATGAAATACATGGAAATACTGAGTTGCAATCTAGCAGTGGGGGATTGAATCAAGAGCTGGGAAACGAAAAAAAACAACAAAAGACCACAGCAGATTTTACAGAAGAGAGAAAGGCTGAGCAGGAGCAAGAAACTCTGCAAGCTGATGAGCTGTTTCCAGAAGAAGCCACATTTCTGCAAAAAGTTTATAATATCCAATCCCAAAAACCGCAAATTTCTGCTGGAGTTAAAAAAGGCAGAGGGATTAAAGTTAAGAAGAAAGTTCGTAAAAAGGAAAAGAAGAAAGCCTGGAGAAATGGAAAATAACCCTGCTTGACGAGATGATGGTCCTTAAAAAGCATTGTTTAAATGTTTAAAGACTTTGAACTTTTGGGGGGGAAGAAAAAAAAAGTAGACAGCAATTTGATGCCAGTTAATCAAGTGATGAACGATGAGGAGGCAATCTATAGCTGTATTGGAATATTTTGAGAAGAATAAACAGATCACAGCAATGCTGGTGTGTTGGGCTGTGAAATATGCCCTGACTTGAAGGAATTGGAATATTTTATTAAGGATTGTGATAAATCTGGATTTAATTGTAAACGTAGAAGTTTCATTGAATATACTAAACCGGAGCTTTCTGTCTGATGGTAATAAATATAAGGCAAAAGGATTATGGATCTAGAGCAATTGCAGTTGATCTGGTGGTTTCCTTAATACGTTTGATGGATCTACTAATCTAGTTTTGACTGGATTTGATGGATATTATTACAAATATAATTATAAAGTCACTCGGGGGGGGTTTATATAAAGAAGCAATTTACTATTTAGGTGGGTAGACGCAAACGATGAAGATGTTCTATATGCTGTTGGAAGATGTGAAGACAAGAAGATTAGCAACTGGTTTAATCTAGTATGAAGAATTAAAATGTTTGATATAGTTATTAAATGATGTTTTATCTGTATTGATAAATTTATAAGAGGTTTGATTGTTATATTCCTTTTTTGACTAAAAATTTTATTATTATTGTTTTAAGTGTTTTAACTATAAATGGACCTTGATGGTTCAAAAATGGAGGACGGAAGATTTTATATAGTATTCTATTTTAAATCTGGGGTTGTTTTTTTTTGACTGAGGGTTTTTTATTTTTCTTTGTTGTTGGGTTTTCTTTCTCTGTTTTAAATGAAAAGTTACAAAATATTTTGTTAGATTGTATAGACTTAATAATTTGCTAAGTATTAATTAGTTATACTGAGTAATGATAGGTGTGATTACGTAATACTTAATTGTTTTATTAACTGCTGTAACTATAAATGGAGACATCGAGATTAATTCTGTCGAATTAGATGGAATGAGAAGAAAAGAAGACTTGCTTTCCTTTTATTTACTTGTTTAATGATTAGGATTAAGATAAGTGTGAAATGGAGTTTAACTTAGAGAATTTGAGCTGTATTTTATCATGTACTTGTATTTGCTCTGGGAAGTCCGGGGGGTGGTTGGGGAGGGGGGAGAAAATGTATGTAAAAATTTTATTAAAAAACTTTTTCAATAAAAAAAAAAAAGCCCCCCTGGCCACGGCCATCATATGCTCTTCTAAAGACAGCCATGCATCCAGGAGGATGCCCAAGTTGTGAGCCCTCTCCATGGGGGCCAGTAACTCGTCCCCAATAGCCAGCGATGGCACCAGTTGGCTATATCGGGACACCGGAAGCCACAGCCACTCAGTCTTGGAAGGGTTGAGTCGGAGCCTGTTTCTCCCCATCCAGACCCGTACGGCCTCTAGGCACCGGGACATCACTTCAAGGGCATCATTGGGATGGCCTGGGGTGGAGATGTACAGCTGAGTATCATCAGGGTACTGATGGAACTCCACCCCAAAACCACGGATGATCTCGCCCAGCGGCTTCACATAGATGTTGAACAGGAGGGGTGAGAGGACCGACCCCTGCGGCACCCCACAAACACGGTGCTTCGGGGTCAACCTCTGCCCCCCTGCCAACACCGACTGCGAGTGGTCAGAGAGATAGGAGAACCACCGTAAAACGGTGCCCCCCACCCCCAACCCCTCCAACCAGTGCAGCATGATACCATGGTCGATGGCATCAAAAGCTGCTGAGAGATCTAACAGGACTAGGATAGAGGAACAACCCCTATCCCGAGCCCTCCAGAGATATTCCACCAATGTGACCAATGCCGTTTCTGTGCTGTGCCCAGGCCTGAAGCCGGACTGGAGTGGATCTAGATAGACAGCTTCATCCAGGTACTGCGGAAGCTGTCGTGCCACCACACTCTCAACAACCTTCACCACAAAATGAAGGTTGGAGACTGGACGATAGTTAGCCAAAACAGCCGGATCCAGAGAGGGCTTCTTGAGGAGGGGCCTCACCACCGCCTCTTTCCAGGCAGAAGGCAAGACATCCTCACTCAAAGAAGCATTAATAATCCCCTGGAGCCAGCCTCGCGTAACCTCCCAGGCAGCCAGCACCAGCCAGGAGGGACACGGGTCCAATAAACATATGGTCACGTTCAGCCATCTCAGAATCCTGTCTATGTCCTCAGGAGCGACAGGGTCGAACTCCTCCCAAATGACATTCTCAAGACCTGCCTCCATCATCCCACCTGTATCCACCCAGTCAGAGACCAAGCCTTCCCGAATCTGAGTGATTTTATCATGCAGATACTGCACAAAATCCTCAGCCTGGCCCTGCAAGGGATCCTCCCGCGCTCCCAGATAATATTCTGCCTTTTTCATATTTCCTAGAATATTTCATTTTCCTAGGAGAGGGGTGGTGCTAACTTCTTACAATTCCCCCTTTTTGCCAAAATATGTGGGTGGAACACACATGTTATTGGCAAAAGCTTAAAAATTGATCAGATCAGGTGGATGCTAGATGGATGCTTTTAATTTTTTTTCTGATGCAAAGGGGAAGGCATTGATAGGGGCAGCAGAAAAGGATTCCTTTAGTGGCTCCCCAAAGGAGATCTTTCAACCATGTAGGTCTGGCAGCCAGGGCAAAAGTTCTGGAAAGAAATTTACAATATCCAATTTTCTATGCCAATTATTTTCAGAGGTCAGATATCACTCTCTGTGAGCTATATGCACAGTTATATGCAACATATCCTGCTTTTACTGGGCAGCTGGGCAGCATCATTTGTGCTTGGGGGCTTGGGGTTTGGAGATCTCTTTTCTGCTATCTCTTCAGTGAGGGAATTTCCTGAGGGGGATGCCCCTCCCCCATGGAACTGGCTGTGAGGTATGACTGCTTGGGCCTTAGTGCCAAAGAGCAAAAAGGAGAAGCTTTGTGAGGAGGTAGATGAATAACCTCGGTCTAATTCTGAATGGTGTGTCTCTGTGTGGGTACTTGTGTATGCAGCTACTTCTAAAATACAAGCAATACAGACATTCTGGACAAATTTCCCTCCCACTAGACAAAAGTCCAAGGTGTTCAGAACTTGCTGTGGCAACCACTCCCAAATTTAATCCCCCAGAGTCCATTTAACTGAATACAACATAAATGAGACAAGAAAGAAAACTTTACAATGAATTTCCACCCTCCCCCCAGCTGTCTTTTGGGGATTGAAGAGTCTTTCAGTCTTTACTTGTCCATCTCAGGGTCCTTTCTTTCATGTCTGCTGGGTGGCATTAGGCTTGGCTTGGTGGTGCTGTCTTGATTTCAAAATCTGAGGAGATATATGGGCAAGTCTTGGTAGATGCTATCATTACATCTTTCTGACAGAACTATTTTTGGAAGAGCATCCAAATATGCCAATATAAAAATCTTCCTAACTGATGGAATAGGTAGATGATAAAAATACGTAAGAGTGTATGTGAGAGTTTATTGTAACACAGAAATGAAAAACTAATTCTGCCTCTTGATGCATCAAATTAAAAAATTTCTGCTGAAGATTTCTCTACACTTTGCCAATACCTAACAAAGATACAAACAGGGTGGGGTGTGTTGTAATTTCAAACTTATTTTGGAGTGATATAGTATGCGTGTATGCACGTTTTACAGAAAAATAATTCAATTAAAATTAATTTACAGAAAATGGAATGAAATATTTTTTATGATAGAATGTTTGATGATTGATTGAAAGCTTTTATGATTTATGATTGACTATGTCTAAAAGTGAAGTGCCCAGAATTACAGACCTATCCATTTCTTTTTCCAATAGAATATTCCTTTACTGTGCTTTGTATTCAGATTGCAGAAAGGCAGATTCCAATTAAAAATTGGAAAATTCCACCCAATAAGATTTGACTGTGAAATTATTCTCCCACAGAGGTACAATTTCCCATTTCCTGAATGTATTCAAGGGAGCACTAGATTTGTAGGGGAGGGCTTAATTTGTATTCCTGATCTTAATAGGAGATTAAACTCCTACTTAGGAGGACCCAGATTGTTGGGGACAATATGCTATTTAGTATACTGTCTTTGGTGTAAGCCGCCCAGAGTCCTCGGAGAGTGGGCGGCATAGAAATATGAATAATAAAATAAAAATAAAATAAAACTCAATGTCTTACATCACTCCTTTGAACTTTATGATTTTATGATATCTTCCATGGACCAAAATTCAAGCATCTACATGAGGATTTAACATCTTCTAATTATCATATCATAGACACAGTGAATTTATATAACAAACTCCATGGGTCTGCTGGCATCCTAGTCCATAAGAATTTGTATTATATAGATGAGAAAGTGCCCAAATAAAGCCATTCCAGTATTTTAGTCCCACTGTTGCTGGAACCTTCAACATTAAAAAAGCTACTATGAAGAACAAAAAATATTTTGAAGCCTTTGGAATGTTATAAAATTCCAAGTTTGGGGAATGTTATAAAATTCCAAGTTTGGGGAATGTTATAAAATTAAAGTTTGGGGACAAATAATGGCAATAGGCAATTGTTTTTATGTAAAGTTCTTATTCATGACAAATATAAATTTAAGGGCTTAGAATTTTTATGCAGATATTATTTGACAGTAAACAACAATCTTAAACTAGAGCATTAACAGAGAACAACTGTATACTGTATAACTAAATAAATTCTCTGCAGATCCATTAACTACAGAAGCAATACTGTAATATTGTGGTGCCTAAACAAAATGACATTTATTACAATTTTTATGGATGAAACAAAAACATGCAATTTTACTTTGAGGTAGAATATCTTTGTTGTAGAATTGAAGACCAGCAAAAAAAAAATTTGTCAGATCCCTAAAGGTGATACTGCCATTCAAGTGGAGGAAGGGGGAGATTTGGATTCGATTTACTCGCATTGCCTGTGTCATCAGATATTTTACAAGCTATATCCTGGTGCCATTCGCTTTACCTGCAGGAATTTATATGATAGCCATGTGGGTTGTCTCACTTTAAAGGGTAGTGGTGGGAATGCATGTTTGTTCGGATTCTCAGAGGAAATAGTAAAGAAAACATCTTCACACTTGTGTATTGGCTAAAATCTGCATTCTGACCTAAAGGGAGGGGTCTCTACCATTTTAATCCTACTGCTTTGCCTAAGGGTATTCAGATTGTGCTTTAGCTGGATGGCTTTCACTACTGCTTAATAAAAGAATCCTTTTGAACAACTACGTTTCAAGAGTTTGTACTTTCTTAAGTTGGAAGGAGAGGCGATCCTTACAGAAAGCACAATCTGCAAAATGATCAACCGAGAGAAGCAACCTTCGCTCTACTGAGGGGACCTTGCAAACCATGTCTGAACGAAACAGAGAGCTGGGAGAAACCAATTGCTGGGGAGAGACAGTAACCGCCACCCAGTCAGATGCCTGTTTCGTGCACCCCATCGGTGAGGATGAGGTAACCCTGGAGAATCCTGAAAAGCCCCACTGGTCAATTGGCATTGGGAAGAAAGATGGCTGGGATGAGAAAACCAGAGGAGTCACCCTCAACCATGGCAACCAAAAACTGGGACTAGAAACTGGAACTAGAAGCCCTTACTGACCAGGGGGGACTGACCGAAGCACCCTTGAGGGAGGACTATCTGAAGAGGCATATAACCCAGTTGGTGATGCAAACTTTGGAAAATCTCAACATCCGAAGGGAGCCAGGACAACAACCAAATGGCGTGAAAAGGGCATCTGTCATGGATGAGGCCACGGGAGGCACCCCCCTTCTGGAGCCTGCCTATCAAGCAGAGGGCGCAGCAGCAGTGGGAGAAGACCCAGCGAACCCTCCCCCCCAGGCAGCATGCACACCGGTGCCCATTCCCAATCAGCCCCGGGCTCCTCAACTGGAAAGAGAAACTCCCCCCCTTGGGGTGAAGTTTGATGGGAATCTGCAACAATTAGGATTTTTTGTGGCACATGTGCTAACCTACATGCAAGAGTATGGGTGGGATTTCCAACCCAAGGATCCCAAGTGCGAGTTGTGACCCTAGCCCTAGAGGGTGCTGCAACCAGATGGATGGTGACCCTAGATAACGCCAATGCACCAGAACTGTGGGATTTTGACCGTTTCATGATGGCCCTGCGACATCGGTTCAAAGACCCACTGGCAGATCGCAAAACACGTGACCGCATTAAGGTGGTGAAGCAGGGGCGACGACCAGTAGCAGAGTATACTGAAGAATTCTGGGACCTCGCATGCCATGTGCACTGGCCGGAAGATATTTTGGTGAGCTGTTTCAAGGATGGGCTGAGTGATGATCTGTACAATGCCTGCATGGCCCGAGGGGCACCGAATGACCTACATGTATGGTATGTCACCGCCGAAGAAGCTGAGATCAATATGGCCAGAAACCAGTATCGAGCGGGGCGAGCATGGAAGAAATCCCCACCCCAATGGAAGCAAGAGCCCCTCAAACCACAAACCGCATTCTCTCCGAGATCTTCAGCCTGTTTCAAGTGTGGAAAAGAACCACACTCCAAGCTTCAGAATGTTGTTCGCAAACACCCGGCCGGAACCACCTACTAGGGGAGGGCCCTGCAAAACTGGGTCGGTGTGGGAAGGAGACTGCTCTGAGGAGCAGGGAGACCACAGAAGTTCCATCCCCTCCCCTTTTTGGGGAGGAAACCCTGGCATCTGAACAGGAGGAATCACACTCATTCAGAAGCGATCCAGATGATGAACCAGTGGTAAGCAAACCAATTAAATCGCTTACCCTCCCCTTAAGACTATTTATCCCAAACCAAGACAGGGAGATAAGTATCTCCACTCTAGTGGATTCAGGATGCATCCATTGTTTGATCAGCCCAACCTTAGTAGGGAGGTTAGGGATTAGCGTAAGAAAGCTGAAAACCCCCATTGCTTTCTGCCAACTAGATGGGTCAATAGCAGGAGGGGAGCCAGCTTCTTTTACCACTGAGCCTCTATATATAGGCATTGGAAGCCACGAGGAAAGGCTTACATTTATAGTGGCACCTGGCATGGAATGGCCGTTGGTTCTGGGCCTTGTATGGCTAAAAAAATGGAACCCACAAATCAATTGAAAACAAGGCATCATAGAATTTCAGAAGAAGGTGACTTTTGCTGAGTATCTACATAAAGGAATTGGGGGGGGGGATGTCAGGGTGGCATTCAAACCCTGTTCCCCTCCTGGGGTAATTGCACTTAATTAGAGGTGGATCATGGTCTTCCTTGAAGCATACTCGATAAGCAAAATAAATCTGAGATATATTCTAAGAAACTCATATTATTGTAAAGAAAATAAAAAAAACTCTTACTACCTAATTAGTTACATTTTGGCAGCATTCCTGCCAGACCTCTTGGCAAGGAAAACAAAGAAAGAAGAATTAGAAGAAGATGAAGGAATGCAGACATGCACTGTTAGCTTAAAGATAAGAGTTCTGAGCATCTACGGAAAGTGGCAGAGTTCAAGCACAGCTGGCAAATTAAAAAACGCAGTGACAGGAAGAGAATCAAGAAACAGCCATGCCTGGTCATGCCATACCAACTGAGGGCATACCCATAGAATACAAGGATTTAGCTGAGGTTTTTAGCGAAAAAGCCTCAGATGAGCTCCCCCCCCCCCCACTGTGCCACTGACTGTGCAATAGAAATCTTACCCGGCGTGAAGCTCCCTAAACCCAAGATGTACAGCATGTCACCGAGGGAGTTGGAAGAGCTGAGAACATTCATTGAGAAAAACCTAGCAAGGGGTTTCATTGAGCCAGCCTGACCAAAAATTGCAGTTCCTGTGCACAGTCACTCATGCCCTCGTCACCTCTCACCTTGACTACTGTAACGCTCTCTACATGAGGCTCCCCCTGAGGAGCACCTGGAGGCTCCAACTGGTCCAGAATGCAGCCACGCGGGTAATGACAGGAGCAACATGGCGCTCCCATATAACACCGCTCCTGCGTGAGCTGCACTGGCTCCCAGTGGTCTTCTGGATGCGCTTCAAGGTGTTGGTGATCACCTTTAAAGCGCTCCATGGCATAGGGCCTAGTTATCTGCGAGACCGCCTGCTGCTACCGATGACCTCCCATTGACCCGTGTGCTCCCACAGAGAGGGCCTCCTCAGGGTGCCATCAGCCAAACAATGTAGGCTGGTGACCCCCAGGGAGAGAGCCTTCTCTGTGGGGGCACCTACCCTCTGGAATCAGTTGCCCCCAGAGATAAAGAGAATTCATAACCTCAGTCCTTCTGCCGTGCCCTTAAAACACATTTTTTTCCAACAAGCCAGGCTGGCTTAAGAAGAAATTTTAAATGTTTTAATTGGTTTGTTAGTTTTAAATTTTGGGGCCAAATTTATATATATTTTAATTGCTTTTAATATTTGTATTTCATATTTTTAATTCTGGCTGTACACCGCCCTGAGTCTTCCTCGGCAGAACCAATTCTAAAACACCCAGACACGGAAAAACCATTTGTCATACAAGCAGATGCCAGTGATGTGGCAATAGGAGTGGTCCTGTTTCAGAAGAATGAGCAAGACCAACTACAACCCTGCACTTACACATCCAAAATGTTGAATGAGACTGTCAGGGAGTTGATTGATCCCATCCTGGCTCTGGGATAATCGCACCCTGGTTTAGAGGTTTGGACCGAGGCTTTGACAGAGACTGAGCAAAGGTGGGCCATTTGGGAGAAAGAGGCTTATGCAGTTTGTTGGGCGTTGTTAACTTGGAGGCACTTCCTAGAAGGCAGTAAGACCCCTTTTGAAGTCTGGACTGATCATAAAAATCTAGAAGCCCTAAAGACCCCAAGGAAACTCTCCCCAAAACAAGTATGATGGGCTCAGTACTTTAAATGGTTTGATTTTACTCTAAAATACCTTCCGGGGGAGGGGGGGACTTTCTGGCAGATGCGCTATTCAGAAAACTGCAATAAAAATAGTGCAAAGTCAGATGTAATCAAACCCATAGTACAAAACAATCAACTAGCCACTAAAGTAGTCACCAGATCCCAGGCAAAACAAGAAACATTGACGGACAATGACACCATCCAAACTTTTAAACAAGCATTGGCCACTGATGAATGGTTTTTGAACAACAAATCCAGCTGACTGATGAAAGAAGATTTGGCTTGGGTGGGTGGGAAGTTGTATGTCCCTGCAAGCCAAAGACTATGCTTAATGGTACGGTGCCATGACTCCAAACTAGGTGGACATTTTGGGTTTGTGAAAACTTTACACCTGATTAAAAGACAATTTTGGTGGTCATCACTAAAAAAGGACATAGAAAGCTATGTAGCTAGCTGCCCCATTTGTGCAGCAGCAAAAAGACGTCAGGGGAAAACCCCAGGTCTATTGCAGAAGGTAGCTGAACCTTCAGCGCCTTGGAGAGAGATTGCTATGGATTTCATCGTAGAATTGCCAAACAGTGAGGGAAATACTGTTATTTGGTTTTGACAGACCTATTTTCAAAACAGGCACATTTTATACCCTGCCAAAAGATCCCAACTGCTAAAAGTTTAGCCAAATTATTCCTAATACACATTTATCGACTTCATGGTGCTCCACAAAGGATCATCTCTGACAGAGGGGCTCAATTCACCTCCAACTTTTGGAGGGCGTTTTTGGGCTTACTTGGTACTGGCCAGGGGTTAAGCACATCTTTTCATCCTTGTACTAATGGAAATTCTGAAATTTTGAACTCAGTGCTAGAACAATATTTAAGATGTTTCATTAATTTTCAGCAGGATAACTGGACCAAACTTTTGCCTTTTGCTGAAGTTGCGTTTAATAATGCTGTCCATTCAAGCACTGGTTTTACCCCTTTTAGAGTAGCGACAGGCCAGGATTTCAGCCCCATGCCTGAACTACCCACAGAAGAACCCACCATCCCCTCACTTAAGGAGTGGATGGATAATTTGCAAAACACATGGCCAGTAGTTAGATTAGCCTTACAGGAAGCTAGAGAAGCTTTTAAGATTCAAGCTGACAAGAAAAGGATGGAACCCAAACCTTTTCATATTGGAGACAGAGTATACTTATCTGCAAAATTCTTGAAATCATTACAACCATCAAAGAAACTAGGGCCAAAGTTCATTGGACCTTTCCCCATCACTAGAATCATCAGTCCAGTAGCAGTTGAACTACTCCTTCCAAAAACACTCAGGCAGATCCACCCTGTATTCCATATCAGTTTACTCAAACGAAAACTAATCTCATCCCTCAGACCACCTGCATCTACCTGTGCCCATCATGGCTGAAGGTGAACACTTTGAAATCAAGGAAATCCTTGACTCTAGGATCCACAGAGGGAAAATCCCAATACTTAGTTGCTTGGAAACATTTACCATCAGCACACAATGAATGGGTCACTAAACACAATGTTAGGGGTCCAATCTTACTGAGAAAATTTCACTCCCAATACCCTAACAAACCTTGTTAATATACTATCATGAAATCTTGAAATCTTGTGTATATTTGGGTTTTTTTTACAGGTGGACTCTTTTGTTTTCTAAGGAGGGTAGTATGTCAGATCCCTAAAAGTGATACTGCCATTCAAGTGGAGGAAGGGGGTGTTGAGGGTAAAACTGCCGTCTGCAAAGTAGTGCAACGGACCAGACAGCGAATAGATACGTTGCTTAGCAAAAACACACAGATACTCACAGACTCTGAACGTTTAAAGAAAAATAAACAGTCTTTACTTGTAGTATACAAAACAAACTTGGCTTCTCAAAACAAAGATAACACTTCTTCAAATAATCACGGTTCAACACAAAAACATAGTTTGCTTACAATTCCAGTTCTCTTCAGTAACACCGACACACTTTCAGCAGTTCAACCTTCTAATAGCAGGAGCAGAAGTGAATGAACTTCCTGCCTTCTTTCAATGTCCACTTAGCACAGCCAATTAGTATCATCTCGTAGCAGTTAGAGTAGTTTCTCTATATTATCTACCCAACCATAGGATAAGCATCCAACAGGGGGAGATTTGGATTTGATTTACTAGCATTGCCTGTGTCATCAGATATTTTACAAGCTATATCCTGGTGCCAAGGAGGCCTGAGTTTCCCTTTACCTGCAGGAATTTATATGATAGCCATGTGGGTTGTCTCACTTTAAAGGGTAGTGGTGGGAATGCATGTTTGTTCGGGTTTTCAGAGGAAATAGTAAAGAAAACATCTTCACACTTGTGTATTGGCTAAAATCTGCATTCTGACCTAAAGGGAGGGGTCTCTACCAGTTTAATCCTACTGCTTTGCCTAAGGGTATTCAGATTGTGTTTTAGCTGGATGGCTTTCACTACTGCTTAATAAAAGAATCCCTTTGAACAACTACATTTCAAGAGTTCGTACTTTCTTAAGTTGGAAGGAGAGGCGATCTTTACATTTTTCACTGTCCATTTTTCAAAGTACTGTATAACTAGTTTTCTAAGAATTCTGTCTAATGTTCCTTTTGGTCATCAGAACTCAAGTTCCTGTTAGATGATTAATTTTTAGAATTGAATTTATAAGGGTGTTGTTGGTTTTTTACCTCTGAGAAAAATTTCACCTTCTACCCAAAAAGAAAGAAAGGAAACAGAACTTTGTTCTTTTTTTTTACTTGTCAGAATTTTGTTGGAAAAAAAATTCAAAACTAAGTATGTTGGGATTTCTATGGACCTCTGAGTAGTTTATATTTAATCTGGTGAGAAGAAACTTTATGAAAAAGAGTTTGGTCAGAACAGTAATTTCTTTTGTTAAAGACAAGCCTGGCTTCTCACTGGGTGCAGCCCATGTCGATGATCATGTCCACTTCCCCCTGTGCCCCGGTTTTTGGCACTACTATTCTCAATTGGATAGCAAATGGGTGAATGGCTTCACTCACCATTGGGTTGTCCTCATCCTCATTGTCACTGTTGTAGGCCATCAGTGTCTGGGGCCCCTGGGCCAGAGTTCCCTCTTCTCCAGTTGGCAGAGGGGAGATCTTGACAGCCTGGTGGGTGAATTTTCCCCCTTCCCTCGTCCTGCATGGCAGCTTCCTTGGCTTGACTGGCCTGGGGATCTTCAACTCTGGTGTCAGGGTGGGAGCCAGGCCCCCTGCCACCTTGTGGCCTGGGTGGTTGTGACAGCTGCACTCAGTTGGTTGTGTGAAGGCCCCTCTCAGCGGTTCCTCAAGGCTTCTGGGGCCGAGTGGTCAGCCAAGTGGGTGTCTCTTGGTCTGGCTCTTGATCTGCGGTTGGGCTGCAGGCTGAAGGGGTGAAGAAATTGGCACAGGGGCCTGCAGGGGATCCAGGGTAGACACCCGCTGCACCTGGAGCCAGCCATGGCTGGATTGGTAAACCCAATCAGGCAGCATCCACCCACTCGGCTGGGGCTGTGGGTGGCCCAGCAAACTACTTCCTCCCCTGTGTCTCAGCAGGCTCCGTCCCAGTTTTGGGCTCCCCCGATTGAGCCCTTCTGGTTGTTCTTCCAGAGCCCTGGCTAAGTGACACTGTTTGGCACCCCCCAGGTCCCCAATTCACCTAGGTTCTACCAGTCAGGGTTTTTGGCAGCTGCCACAAAAGGATCCTACAAGCTGGACAGGGGCTTCTCTAGCTTCAGAAATTAAACTTCTTTCCAGCAGCTGCTTCATCTTGGCTGGAGGAATGAACCTATGGAGCTTTTTTTTCTGACAATTGCTTATCAACATGATAGATATAAATTTTATTTAAAAATGTCTCCTACACTCACCTATCAGATAGCCAATTTAATCAATTGTACAAAAAATTTAAATATATTTTTGTTTTATTGTCTTACTGTTTCTGTATCCCTAAAAACAAATTGTTGTATTAATTTCTCTTTTTCTACTATAAAGGTTGGTCAAAGACTACAATAAAGATATTTAATCTGATACAGTACAAACAATCAAACTAAAAATGTGCACAGATGCACAGAACACCTCTCAAACCTTGTTCTTCTATATGTGTCATGTGTTTTCACCCACTTTGTGGCTGTCAGCTCTCCAAAAATATTAACAGTAACCTTTGGTCACAAAGCTTGCCTATCCTTGAGTTATATTACTTTAAAAATTGGTTTGCAGTTGAAATATGATACTTATAGTATGATAATTGCTGCTGCAACCTGTAGAATTCAAACAGAGTCCTTCTAATACTATTTTTACTAATTACATTGACCTTAAATACTATCCCTAGCTATTTAATCATCT
This sequence comes from Ptyas mucosa, assembly GCA_012654045.1. Classification (NCBI taxonomy): domain Eukaryota; kingdom Metazoa; phylum Chordata; class Lepidosauria; order Squamata; family Colubridae; genus Ptyas; species Ptyas mucosa. Next base: position 6,759,693 of record WNWU01000064.1, on the reverse strand, counting down.
ACTAATTCCAGTTTATAAGCAAATATTTACTTTGTATTATGCAAAGGGCAGGAGGAACACTTTTGTATTCCTTTTTTTTTATTGAAAAAGTTTTAAGAGTTTTACATACATTTCCCCCCCTCCCCAACCACCCCCCCCGACTTCCCAGAGCAAATACAAAATATAAAATACAGATTGAATCCCCTAAATTCAACTCCATCTCTCACTTATCATAATCATTAAACAAGTAAATAAAAGGAAAGCAAGTCTTCTTTCTTCTTATTCCATCTAATTTAACAGAATTAGTATCCATTTATAATTGCAGCAGTTAATAAAACAGTTAAATATTACCTAATCAAACCTATCGTTACTCAATTTAACTAATACACACTTAGCAGATTATTAGATCTATACAGTTTAACAAGATATTTTATAACTTCTTTCATTGAAAACAAAAAAAACCTCATTCAAAAACCCAAAATTTAAAGTAAAATATTATATAAACTCTTCCGTCCTCCACTTTTAAACCATTAAGGTCCAATTATAGTTAACACTTAAAAAAAACATTTTCCAACTAAAAAGTAATAATCAAACCTCTTATTAATTTATCAGTACATATTAACAAATCAACTAAAAACATCATTTAATAGCTATATCAAACATTTAAATTCTTCATACTAGATTAAACCAGTTGTTAATCTTCTTACGTTCACATCTTCCAACAGCATGTAGAATGTCTTCATTTGCATCTACCCACCTAAATAAAAATTGCTTCTTTATATAAACCCCCCCGAGTGACTTTATAATTGTATGTCAAATAATATCCATCAAATCCAGCCAAAAATTAGATTAATAAGTTCATCAGACGTATTAGGGAAACCACCAGATCAGCTGCAATTGCCCTAGGCCCATAGTCCTTTTGCCTTATATTTATTACCTTCAAACGGAAAACTCCAATTTACTATATTCATTAAAACTTCTGCAATTACAATTAAGTCCAAATTTATTACAGTCCTTAATAAAATATTCCAAATCACTCAGGTCAAGGCTTATTTCACAACCCAACACACCAGCATTGCAGTGATCTGTTTATTCTTCTCAAAATATTCCAATACAGCTATAGGTTACCTCCTCATCGTCGCTCATCAGTTAGTTAACTGGCATTAAGCTGTTGGATGTTATCTTTCAAAAGTTCAAAAATCTTTAAACACTTAAACAATACTTTTTAAGGACCATCATCTCATCAACCAGGGTTATTTTCCTTGTCTCCAGTCTTTCTTCTTCTCCTTTTTACGAACTCTTATCTTCACTCTGATTCCTCTGTCTTTTTTAACTCCAATATAATCTTGCATTTTTTGGGATTGCATGTTATAAAATTTTTGCAAAAGTATAACTTCTTCTGAAAGCAGCTCTTTAAGTGCAGGTTGGACTTTGTGACAAAGAATTCGTATGGCCAAAGTCTCATCAGCTCCCAAAATTTCTTGCTCCTTATTCTGCAAAGCATCCATCTTGCTCTCCAAAAATACTGTAGGCTGTTGTTGTTGTTCTTTTCCTTCTCCCAGCTCTTCAATCAATCCCCCACTGCTAGATTGCAACTCAGTATTTCCATGCATTTCATTGTTTCCAGCTTGAAAAGCTTAAAATATAGTATCAATTTTTTCCAGTAAAGCAGAGGTAATTGAGCTCAAAGCTTCCTCAAGATCAGACCCTATATGAGGGTTAATTAACCCTTCTTTGCTTTCTTTGCTTTCAAAAAGACCAGCCATCTTGCCCCCCTTCATCTTTCCCTTCCAAAAGGACGGGGGGGGGGGGAAATATCAAAAAGAAAAAAAGACCCTTTGCAATTTGTAATTTATATTACTGCTTCAATTATTATAATTACTTCCTTTCTTGGTTAATCCACTTTTCAGAATAGAGTTTTACGTTTCAAACAGGGGCTTATCAATAATTGCTTTTAACTTTCACTTCTTCACGCCCCGTTGAAACTCAAACGCCATCTTGCTTTCACTTTCTCTGCATAAAAAAAATCTTTTAAAGAAGGTAAATCTTTGGAGTTAAAAAAGAAAAAAAATACTTGCTGTTTTATTCTTGCTGCTTGTGCTCCGCCAGCTCAATTCAAAAATATTTATTTAAAGTTGGTTGCTGGGATGGTCACGACATCTAGCTCTGCAAAGCAGAGACATCCAGGGTCTGGAGTACTAACAGGCTTAGCGGGGAGCTCTCATCTTCGAGCACCAGATTATGGGTAAAATCTGGCACTCTTAGGGAGCTCTACCCCACCCATCTAGTCACTTTCCCCCCTCTTACCAGGAGGAAAGTTTCCAAACTGCAAGACAGCTGATAGTCACTGTTCTTGCGGTTCTACGGAGCCCTGGGTTGGCGCTTCAAAAAGAAGTGTCCGGCGATGTCGCGATCCCACCGGAAGTCCACTTTTGTATTCCTTAACTGATAAATAAACAGCTGGTTGAAAAAATTTCTAATTAGAATCTCCTTTGAAGTCCAGGGAATTTAAGACAGAAGCATTGCATCATCAGCATAAAATAGCACTCAATGGACTAGTTTTAGGCATCAATTTTTTTTGAGAGATTATCAGATACATGATCTGCCATTCTTCTGCGGAAGGGGGGGGGTTTATACTTGATACATTTACTTTCTTTTCCTTTCTATGTATCCAATACCCTGCTTGCATTCTTGTACACAGTAACAGTGATGGCTAACCTCTTTGTCGCCACATGCTGAAAGCGGGGGGAGGCGGGGGTTGCGTGTGCCCACACCCATAATGCAATGCTCCCCCCACTCCTTGCCCCCCTGCACACGTGTGCGCAACCCCCCCAAGCTCTCCCATGCATGTGTGCCACACTCCCTGCAGCCCATTTTGGGCCTGGCAGGCCTCCCTGAAGCCTCCTGAGACCACAACTGGGGTGCGGGGGGTGCGGGGGGTGTGGGGGGTGCGGGGGGTGCGGGG
>WNWU01000064.1:6674547-6756739 GCA_012654045.1 Ptyas mucosa | reverse complement strand
TGCGGGGGGTGCGGGGGGTGTGGGGGGTGCGGGGGGTGCGGGGGGTGCGGGGGGTGCGGGGCCCAAGGTTGGAGGGGCAGGTGGGCAGCCCTTGGGAGACTGCTGCGCTGGGGTGCTGTGTGCTCTCGGGTCTCCTGCCCATCTCTGCTTCTGCGAGGCAGAAAGCCATAAAAGTCTTTGCCCGTGTCTTTCAGGCCTGCCTCTTGGCTTCCATGGAGTATCCAGGCACCTGCCACATGCTTTTCCTTCTCTCTGCCTTGGGCCCCGCATTGAGCCCATGACTGGAGGATACGTCGCCCAGTGCAGCGCTCTTCTCTGAGGTCTACCTGTTCACCCACCCACCAGCTGGACTGGCCCGGAAGCAGCGTGTCACCTTGCGCCGGTCATTAGCCTCCTCCTACCTGGCCGTCAGCTTTCTGACATGAGCAGAGGCTGCTGGTTGGAGCAAGGAGAACTGCAGTGCTGGGCTCCCACGGCTGCGAGGAAACTGGCATGTGTTCCTCCACCCTCCATAAGCCCTCACTACCAGTAAATGAAGCTCCTCAGAATCCTGCCATGGGGCTTCTGCTTGTAGGCAGTGGCAGCAGGTGGAGGCATGGCCACAGGCAAGCTAAGAGACAGTGGGATGGAATGCTGCAGACACACCTCCCTCTCCCCTTTGGTGTGGGGGGATGCACCGCTCCAGTGGTGGGATTCTCCCGGTTCTAGGCAGTTTGGCCGAACCATTTGTTAAATTGCTGGCTCGCCCCACCCCTTGCCCCGCCCCTCCGCACCACTGGGCAAGGGGTGGGCGAGCCAGCAATTTAACAAAAGGTTCAGTCTTTTTTTGTAATTTTATTGGCCTTGCAGCTGCCACGGGGCTTCAAAGAGCTGCCCTACAGCTGATCAGCGTCAAAAGAAAACAAATCAGTAGACCCGTGCCTGCAAAAATAAATGGGTAGACTCAGTGGTGGGATTCTACTTCGGTAGAACCAGTTGTTAAGGAGTTAAATAGTTAAGCCAGTGGTTTGCCAAAGGGGGCGGTACCAGGGGCAGTGGGATGCCTTAGGGGGGCGGGGCGGCAGGGGGCGCTAGAGGCAAAAGGGGGTGACGGGGGGGCTAAGTGGCAACGAGGGTGGCCCCCACCCTTTGGCCTGTGCCTCGCAGCAGTTACCTCCTTGCAAATAGCAGGAAAAAAGAACTCCTTTCAGCTTTAGCTTAGGCTTGATTAGATCTGCCTCCCGACTCTCAGCTGATTCGCTCTTAGCTGTTTTGTGCAGGCTCTTTTGCAAGCTCTTGTTTTGCAAGCACTTTGCTAGCTACAAAACGTGATTTTTTTCCCTAGCTAAAAGGAAACTGAAAGTAAAGCAGGCTCTGCTGCAACGTGACAAAATGAGGCAGGGAGAGAGATTTCTTTTTCTCTTTGCTCACCAAAAAAGGTAGGTGCAAACAATGGGAAATTTAGTTCAAAAGAGGAAAGTTCAAGATTTTAAAACACAAAAGAAAAAAAGCTCTATTTAACTAGGGAATTGTAATAATTGAAATACTATTAATTGTATATTTTATTGAAAGTAGAAATGGTTAAGTTGTGGTTTGGAGGAATATATGGGGGAAACTATTTGGTTTATTATTATTGGTAAATATAATTAATGGATTTGTAAGAAATTGGATTGCATGGAAATAATTGGAATATTCATGTTCATATTGATTAATATACAAAAAAGATAGTTATATAACTAATTGATTTATATTAAAATGTTGAATTTGTATTAAACAACTGCAATATTACATAATTAACCAATGTGAGGATGGATATAAAAATAGATGACAATGGGAAGGGGTATAATATAGAATAGAAGGGGAAAATTGAATTTGATTAAGATTAGAGATGAGGATGGAGGGTAATATTGGTTTTTTTAAAAAATAGATGAGGAATAAATATGGCAAAAAGGAAATACAGAAATTGTAAATTTAATTGAAATGACTAAACACTGTTTAAATTTGTGAACCGGCCAAATACTCTGTTCAAAGAAAATACATTGTATGTTTGTATGTGTGTTTCTAATTATTGCTATTTATTCATATTTGTTCTCTTTTATTCTTTAAAGTTTAACAATTCATTCTTTATCTTAATATTTTCATATTTGTTTGGGTTTGGCTTTCTTTCCTTTCATCTTTTTTATTGTACAGCAATCTTTCTCCTCCAACCTACTACCTCTCTCTTTTCTTTCTTTCTTACTTTCTCTCCCCCCCCTCTTCTTCTCTTCCCTACTTCCTCTTCCTTTCTCCTTCTCCTCCTCTCTTCCTCCCTCTCTTACCCTCACTCCTACTCTAATTTCCCTTTCCTTCCTTCATCCCTCTCTTGCTGTATCCTTTTATGCATATGGACTACTTTTGACCAGTCCTTGAACTTACAACTGTCCTCACATTTTACATTTTTGCCCTATCTTGTCACCATGGTGAAGAGAAGCAGTTGTGAAATGAGTGACACAGTTGTTAAGAATGCTGCAACGGACATAAATAATGACCAGTCATTTTTGCCCTATCTTGTCACCGTGGTGAAGAGAAGTAGTGGTGAAATGACTGACATGGTTGTTAAGAATGCTGCAACGGGCATAAATGTGAGGATGGTCATAAGTGCGAGGACCGGTCAAAAGTGCAAGGACCAGTCAGAAACGACTTTTTTCAGCCTTCTGAGTAGTCCCTATGCACATAGCCATGCCCACCCAGTCACATGACCACCAAGCCAATATTCGGATACATACAAGCTAATTTTTTCGGATCTAAATGCCATCTATAGAACATTTTGTAAAAATTTTCTCTTAAATTTTGAGCCTGTGTAAATTTTACATTTCTAACCCATATAGTTTCCCATGTATCCAGCGTTATTGTTTCCCCTATATTTTGTGCCCATTTTATCATACAATCCTTAACTAATTCTGTCTCAGAATCTATTTCCAATAATGCATTATATAACCTTTTTATGTGCATTTGGCTCTGATCTCTTATCTGCTTAATCAAGTTCTCTTCATACTGCAAAATACCCCCTTTTTGGTCCTCTTTCCATCTGGCCTGTAACTGGCCATATTGATACCATGTTTTAATTATTCCTTGATCTTTTAATTGTTGAACAGTTTTTAATTGATAATCATATCCTTCCTTCTCCAAAAGTAGCTTATATGAAATCCCATCTTGTTTTTGTTCTGTATTTATATTTTGAATCGCATGTCTGGGTATTGCCCAAATCGGAATTTTATCGTTTAATTTATAACTATACTTTTTCCATACACGTAACAGGGAACTTCTCAGTATATGACTTTTAAAAATATTATCTACCTTTTTGTCATACAGTAAATATGCATGCCAGCCAAAAACCAGGCCATACCCTTCAACATTTAATATCCTGTCCTCAGTTAAATTAAACCAGTCATGAATTAATGATAATACAGCTGCCTCATAATAAAGCCCTAAATTGGGCAATTTAAGTCCTCCTCTTTCTCGAGAATCCTGCATTATTCTCTGTTTAACTCGAGGTTTTTTCCCTGCCCAAACAAAAGTGTTTATACCTTTTTGCCATTCTTTCGGTATTTTATCAGTTTTAAGTATTGGAACTGTTTGAAAAAGGAACAAAAACCTTGGTAAAAGATTCATTTTTATGTCAGTGCTAGAGAGTCTTTGAAGTGCTTCCAAAGTGCAGCTATAAAGCAACTGAAATTTCTCAGCTGTCATTGTGTTGGGTGTCATTGTGTTGAATGATCATCCATTTGTTTTAAAACAATGGGGGTGTTTTAATCTGTATGGGCCAAATTATTTAATGTGTTTTTATATGTTTTTTTAAATTTTGTATTACATGTGTTTTATCTTTTGGCTGTTCACCACCCTGAGTCCTTCGGGAGTAGGGCGGTATATAAATCCAATAAAATGAAATGAAAAAAATGAAATTCAGCTGCAGCTCCTTTCGGTGGCTATTTCTGGACCATATTCTTGCATTTATGTTCAAACCTGTGCCAGGAAGAAGCCCAATTGCTTGGGGTTTCCATTGAACTTTACTCCCAAGGCTAGTGTCTTGCATCCTCTCTGCCTTGCTGGTGCTGCTCCTGCAACTGGGGCAGGTTGGGGCAAGGAGCTAGGACACTTGCAGTTGCCAAGGAGCTCGCTGCTGCTGCCATTGCAGTGGCAGAGGTTGTTGTCCCCTTGCTTATCATGGCTGGAGTTGGCTTGTAAACAGGATGTGCTGCCTGGGCTAGCGCTTTTCAAGCTTTGAGACTACTGAAAGTCCCTCTCAGGAATTTTATGGCTTGCTCCCGCATCCAATCCTCTTGTTCCAGTTCACCTCACTTGACTCTTCCTCCAGTTTCTCCAGTTCCATTTGGGTCTCTTGGCAGCAGCTGCCATGGCCCCATGGGTGAATGTCATTACCATGTGTTTCTCTTCCCATTCTTCCTTTTTCTTGACCCCGAGGATCCATCGGGGTCTTGGTGGGTTGTCCTTTCCCAGCCATCCAGATAAACCCAGCCCGTCAGGAGGCAGTTTTGAGGATCTCTTCCCAGCCTTGATCTCTTCCTGGTCACTCTCTTGAACCGATATCGTTTGCACGGTCCCCATGGTAAAGGTGGTTTTCTCTCCACCTGGCTGGAGCTGGCTTAATGTCAGACCTGTCCCAATCCAATCCCTCTGGTCTTTATCACCTGTTATCCCCCCTCCTGATTTTCTATTATGAAAATTTTCTATTACACATAAAGCTTTATTGCTCTTTCATCCTTCCCCCTTTTATCTTTCCTCCCTTCTTCCCACTTTCATCCTCCGCCCCCCCTTCTTCTTTTGCTGGCAGGTTGCTGGTAAGGTGCCAAGCCAAACCAGGCCGAGCTGACACACTGCTTTCAATATTGGCACTACTTGTACTTTTTGTGTACAACATAATTTTCTTTTTAATCCTTGTCAAAGGGTCAATTCCAGGGGTGAAATGTAAAATTTGTTACTACCGGTTCTATGGGCGTGGGTTGGTGGGGGTGGTGGTAATGTGACTGGGTGGGCGTGGCCAACTTTTTTTAAAAAAAACTTTTCAAAGCATTTTTTCTAATGCTTTGAAAAGCCTCTCTGCCGATCAGGGAATTCAGCTGGGATCGTCAGAGACTTTTCAAAGCATTTTTTTACCACCTCTTTGGCCAAGAGGCTGCAGAAAAAAATGCTTTGAAAAGCCTCTGATGATCCCAGCTGAGCCGCACGATCATCGGAGGCTTTTTTTAACTTTTAAAAGCATTTTTTCATCAGAAGAGGTTGTAGAAAAAATGCTTTTAAAAGTTAAAAAAAAAGCCTCTTGTACAATGATCATGCAGCTCAGCTGGGCATGGTGGGGGGTGGGGGCACAGGGATTTTTGCTACCAGTTCTCCGAACCACTCGCCACCATTGCTACCGGATTGGGTGATCCCATCCGAAACGGGAGCATTTCACCCCTGGTCAATTCATAGGTTGTTTCAGTGCTGCCCTGTATTAGTTTTGTTATTATGACTTTTTCTAAGTTGTAAGGGGAAAGAACAAGGCACAGTAACTGCCTCCCCTGCCCCCTCCCCAAAAGTAGTGTGCAGTAGCAGTATGGCACTATCATGGTGCTCATTTATCAGTCACTTCCCAATGTAATCTGAACCTGCTCTTGAATTTTTTTTATAAGATGAAATAATACATCACTCAAGCACTAAAAATTCTGCAAAGGGAAAGCAATAGAAGCATTATTCATTATTGTTTTGTATGTACCTGCCAAAAAAATAGGATTTATTTCACATTTATTTCACTTTGAAAGTTCCAATTTTGGGAATTTCTTTTAGGGAAATCTTCTATATTTTTATACTTTGGTTTTGTGTGTTTTTTTTTAATTTGATTTATATGCCGCCCTTCTCCGGAGACTCAGGGCAGCTTACAGTGCGTTAAGCAATAGCCTTCATACTTTTGTATATTTATACAAAGTCAGCTTATTGCCCCTACAATCTGGGTCCTCATTTTACCCACCTTAGAAAGGATGGAAGGCTGAGTCAACCTTGAGCCTGGTGGGATTCGAACTTGCAGTAATTGCAAGCAGCAGATGTTAATAGATGTTAATAACAGGGTGCTTTAAACCACTGTACTACAGGCTCTGTGCTGCATAACAAGTTTCAGTTTCTGGAACTATTGTGATTGAATTAACTTTACTTTAGGAACTTTGATCCATAGGTATTTTTGGTTCTTTGAAATATCATCCAATATTTAAGTCTGTTTCTTGTACTGTATTCCAGTGATATTGTGCCAAAGGCAGGGGTGGGTTCTAAAATTTTTTACTACTGGTTCTCTGGGTGTGGCTTATTTTGTGGGCATGGCTTGGAGGTCATGTGACTGTGGGCATGGCTAGCTGGTCATGTGACCGGGTGGCCATGGCTATGTGTATAGGGACTACTCAGAGGGCTGAAAAAAGTCATTTCTGACAGGTCCTCCCATTTTTGACTGGTCCTCACACATATGACCATCCTCACATTTATGCCTGTGCAGCATTCTAACAACCATGTCACTCATTTCACAACTGATTCTCTTCACCATGGTGACAAGATAGGGCAAAAATGTAAAATGTGAGGACAGTTGTAAGTTCGAGAACTGGTCAAAAGTGCGAGGACCAGTCAAAAATAATTTTTTTAGCCCTCTGAGTAGTCCATATGCACAAAAGGACTACTCAGAGGGCTAAAAAAAGTCATTTTTGACTGGTCCTCATATTTTTGACCAGTCTTCGCACTTATGACTGGTCATCATTTATGCCCGTTGCAGCATTCTTAACTGTGTCACTCGTTTCACAGCTGCTTCTCTTCACCATGGTGACAAGATAGGGCGAAAAATGTAAAATGTGAGGACAGTTGTAAGTTCGAGGACTGGCCAAAAGTGTGAGGACCAGTCAAAAATAACTTTTTCAGCCCTCTGAGTAGTCCATATGCACAAAAGGACTACCCAGAGGGCTGAAAAAAGTGATTTCTGATAGGTCCTCGCACTTTTGACTGGTCATCATTTATGACCTCACAGAACCGGTTCTGCCACCACCACCCCCCGCCCACCCCCCGGGTTATTCTTACCTTTTATTTGGCCCCACCCCCAATCTATTGCTGCTTCCTGAGTCCCAGCTGATGGCTAGAGGGGAAAAAACTGTTTTAAACTCTTGCCACAGAGCTTCAAAGGGCCGCCCTACAGCTGATCAGTGTTAAAAGAAAACAAATGAGTAGACCGGTGCCTGCAAAAATACATGGATAGACCCAGTGGTGGGATTCTACTTCGGTAGAACCAGTAGTTAAGTAATTAAGTAGTTAAGCAGTTAGGAGAACCGGTTGTTAAAAGAAATCTCCTTTTGTTTTTTTCCACTTTACAGGGTTAATCCTATAAGGATTAATTACAACATTTGGTGTTGTTTCCTAGCCTAATCTTTATTACAGAAACTGCCTCTCCAGCAGTATGCCTAGACTTACTGTCACTTCCAGTTTCGGAGGCTATTTTTTTGCTTGACTTTCTTACAGGGGAAGGGTTGTTTTAAGCTTTTTACACCACTGTTGGGAGGAAATACTCCCTTGTTGGAGTTCTTCCAGCCAGGGTGCAATCATCAGCAGTTTGAAGAAATAATTGAATCCTTTTGTGCATATGGACTACTCAGAGGGCTGAAAAAGTTATTTTTAACTGATCCTCGCACTTTTGACCAGTCCTCAAACTTACGACTGTCCTCACATTTTACGTTTTTCGCCCTATCTTGTCACCATGGTGAAGAGAAGCAGTTGTGAAATGAGTGACACGGTTGTTAAGAATGCTACAATGGGCATAAATGATGACCAGTCATAAGTGCGAAGACCGGTCAAAAGTGCAAGGGCCTGTCAGAAATCACTTTTTTCAGCCCTCTGGGTAGTCCTTTTGTGCATATGGACTACTCAGAGGGCTGAAAAAGTTATTTTTGACTGGTCCTCGCACTTTTGACCAGTCCTCGAACTTACGACTGTCCTCACATTTTACGTTTTTCACCCTATCTTGTCACAATGGTGAAGAGAAGCAGTTGTGAAATGAGTGACATGGTTGTTAAGAATGCTGCACGGGCATAAATGTGAGGATGGTCATTTTTATTTTATTTTATTTATTTTTTTATTTATACGCCACCCTTCTCTGGAGACTCAGGGCAGCTTACAATGCGTTAAGCAATAGCCGTCATACTTTTGTATATTTTATACATAGTCAGCTTATTGCCCCCACAGGTCCTCATTTTACCTACCTTAGAAAGGATGGAAGGCTGAGTCAACCTTGAGCCTGGTGAGAGTTGAACTTGCAGTAATTGCAGGCAGCTGGAAGCTAAATACTACTTTTAATAGTAGCATTAGTCTGCATTAGTCTGCTGTACCAGTCATGCTCCTAAGTGTGTCATAAGTGTGAGGACCAGTCAAAAGTGCTAGGATGTGTCAGAAATGACTTTTTTCAGCCCTCTGAGTAGTCCCTATACACATAGCCATGGCCACCCGGTCACATGACCAGCTAGCCACGCCCACAGTCACATGACCTCCAAGCCACAACCACAAAATAAGCCACGCCCACAGAACCGGTAGTAAAAAAATTTAGACCCCACCCTTGGCTGGGGGGGGGGGCAGAACCGGATCAGTGACGTCATATCGTCACCGCTACCGGCTCGGCCGAACCAGGCCGAACTGGGAGGAACCCACCACTGGCCAAAGGGCCACAGAAAAAGCTGCAAATCAGTGGACCAAGGTCCTATTTGCTTCCTGCTGGTGCTTATGGTGAAACATTTTCTTGCTAGAAATGCAGCTCTCTATTCTTCTATTATTTCTGGGTTAAGTTTATAGGAGGAAACTGTGTAGGGCAACCTTTACAGGGCTTTGGAATATTACATACATCAACCGTATTTTTAATTGCTAGGACAAACAAAAGCAATGAACTCCTACAACAGTAATGCCATGTGATGAAATATAATGGACTCTAAAATAAAAGCCTTTATAATATTCACTACTGTCACTCAACAACTGAATATTTATTACATTATAATTAAATTTCAAATCAACAGAAGAATTAATCATGCTTGAACATTGGAGGAAATTACATGTTTTTCCTAGAGAAAACAATGCACTGATGTCCAACCCACTCCTTTTTCTTAGCCTGGCTCAGTTCTACTGCACAGCAGGTCTCCTGCCATCCTGCCTATGACTGACTGCATGATCCTCAAACAAGTGACTGAAAGGGTTATTTCTGCAGATGTTCTAGCTCTTTGATAACATAATCCAGCTGTTACAAAATAGCCTGAAGGAAAAATAATAATAAACATGGACTCTCTGGCTACAAGGGGTTTGAAGGGACACAAATCATATTAATTACATCAGAATTGATTTTCACTGCCTCTTTTAAAAAAGGAAGCTGATACCCTGATTTGTTTATTTACTGGCATGTGTCTTCATATGTCTATGTATACACATTAAAACACTGTAAAAAAAAACCCTTTAAAATTCTTTTTTAATTTTGATTCTAGCAACTCTTAATAACAGGAAAGCTGCTGTACTTTAGGGCTGTGCCTATACAGCACTTAAGATCAAAGGGGAAAAAATGCTATGGTGTACTTGCTGGGGACTCCTTGGTATAGTTGATTTTTTTTGTTTTGTTTTCCAGAATTTCATAGCTGCAGCACAATTTCAAGATTTGTTTGGTGTACAGAATTTCTAAGAGGGTTACATGCAGATACAAGAACTTAATGGAAGATAGCAATTTCACCGGTAAACTAACCATAAGGACTAAGGTAGACACCTTATAAACCTAAAATTTCTTGTACTAATGTAACTGATGCATGCATCAATTACATTATCACAAAGGATCATTAAACAACTTAACCTCCAAATTGCCAAATGTATACTATATTTGGGCAAATTCACAATGACTATTAAGCTGTTCCTGTGATTATGCTGGTTTGTCAGTAAACTGGTTTAAGAAAATTCTTTCCAGACCAAGATATTTTGGCAACAGTTTGCAAGGTATTCACTCCAGACTGAGGGCTACCACATCCTCCCTTGGACATTTCTACTGGTGCTCTGCTTTCTTGCATATACACACCAATGCTAAATTAAATTTGTATATATAAATGTTAAAGTATCAAAATGTAAATATAGGTGAAACATCAAGATGGTGAATAGATGAAACTGGAAGCGTTGCAGTGAGACTGGCTGGAAAATAGCGGGCTCTGACGAGCCTGGCAAAAATCCAGGCAGACAAACTGCTGTAGGGAGGTCTTTGGATCAGAACCATCTTGTAGGGATGGTGAAGAAGGAGAGGCATCTCGGACGATGAAGAGGAACAGTAACTTCCTCTGAAAGTTGGAGAAATCTCTTCAATCCGGCGGCAGGGGTGGAGGCCATTGCGACTGCCATGAAGCTGGGACAACCAGAATAAGAATTGTACAGGAGTGGCGTTTTGGATGGAGTATTGGTACCAGGTGAGTGATTGTCCAACTCACGGGTAATAAAGAAACAATTTGAAAATTTTTAAATGAAGCCCCGGCGTGGAAATAGTGGCTAATTAGCATCAGGGAATGTTAATAGAGGGAGAAGAACAAGTGGAAGTAAAAATACTAAAGCCCAAAACGGAGTTTGATACTTGGATTTGGAAACTGGATTTGGAGAGCTTAAAAGTATTATAAGAAAAAGAAACCTGAAAGAAAATAGTTGAAAAGGATTGGATATAAAAGTTAAGAAAATTTTTTAACCTTAAAGGAAGAATAAAGAAAAACTTAAAATAGAAAAACCTGTAAAGTTATTTTAATTGGATTTGAATTGGAGTGTAAAATCTGGACTTGGAATATATAAAAATTAAGAACAGAAAGAAGAAATTAGAAAATATCAGGCAATTGGATTTAATACACAAATTGGATACTTTGTTAAGTTGTTGATTTGAAACTTTTGTATGGAGAGAGACATCTACTGGTGGAAAAAAAAGTACTACACTGAACATCTGGAAATCTGGAAAAAAAATACAGTGACCTTGATCAACGAGAGAAGTTTTAAGGAGGACTTGTTTTCTTTCAGCTATTTGACTTTGATAATTAAAAGAGGTGACAAACAATAAAATTTTAAACTGGAGTTAAAGCCGAACTAGAATGTCAAAATGTGGTAGGAATTAATTGAGATGGTTAAAATGGTACATATATCATTTGACTTAGATAGAAAGAAATCAAGAATTTTGCCAGAACAGATTCAACTGGATAAATAAATTACCAATTAGAAGCAAGAAAACAACAATGAAGATAAAGACATTGATGTAAAATTAAATGATTATATTGGGAGTAACAATGAAAAAAGAGAAGGGTTAGGAGGATACAACCAACAACAAAAAAAAAATTAAGAGAAGGAAAGGAGAGAAGAAAAGATTAGAGAAAAACATTGTTAATGATTACACTAGAATTAACAGTGGTAAAAATAGAGAGGGTGGAAAGAAACAAAAGAAACTAGAAAAAGGGAAGCGATTAGAGACAAAAAAAATTAAATGATTACACTGGGATTAACAGTGGGGAAACAAAGAAGGTGAAAGGAGAAAAGTGGAATAGATCAAATGGGAATATAGGACAAACTAAACAAGTAATGGACTTAAAAGCTAAAGGAAGGAAACAGGGGAAAGATATAATAACCATAAAAAGGAAAAAGAAAGAAAAAAAGAAAATGAGAGAATGGATTAAAAGGAGGGGAATTTTAAGAGGTGGTTTGCTAGATGGACCAGGAGAAAATGGTTAAAAGGAGTAATTAGTGGAAAAGAGGAAGGATAATATGATATATAAGTATGGTAATAATGGTATTAATGATATTAATATTGGTGATTGTAATACCTGAATAAGTTGAAATATGTTATGTAATATGAATGGTAGAGTCTGGAAAAATAATGGTTGTGAAGTATAAAATGATATATTTAGAAGAGTGTTGTGGCTCCGACCCCCGATCCCATTGCATCGGAGGAAGAAGGCTCCGAACAGGAGGGAGAAGAGCCAGCCAGGCCTATTTCTCCCCCTGGCCCCTCCTCCCTGGCAATTCCTCAGCTGCCGGCTGAAGGAGAGGAGATGAGTCAGGAGCCAGGTGTCTCCGATCAGTCGGAGGATAATGAGGAAGACCAGTTGTGGCTGGACCCACGTCAGCGTCGGTGTGATAAGAGAGCCCAACAAATAAGGAAGCATGCCAGGGATTAGCTGAGTCACAGGACCACATCCCACAGGCTATATAAAGGAGTGGGGTGGCAGTTGGAATTCTGTGACAGACAAAGTTTTATTCTGGCTAGTCCCTGGAAGTTAAGCATCAGTCGCTGGAAGGATTGGACTTTTGGATTGTATTTCCCCCCCAACTGGTGTGTACATGCTTGTTATCTGGTGGAGGAATCCCCCCCTTGTTTAGTAAAGAATTTGGCAGCTGGTTTACATAGGGCTGCCAAGCCATGATAACGAACCTTCTGTGTGTGTGCTAGTCCTTTAACCCTTGTTTGTGTGGATTTGTGTGTGTGGAGGACGGGGACAGAACAAAGAGGTTGAGAGATGGGAAGTTAAATTTATTTATTTATTTATTTTATTTTATTTATATGCCACTCTATTTCCAACAGACTCAGGGCAGCTCACAACAATAAAATCCACAATAACCACAGTACAAAGTTAAAATACATAATTAAGCCAGATAAAAGTTAAAAACCCATATAAAACCCCATCAGTCCAGGCCGGAGGACTTGAATAACCAAGTTTTTAATTCACGGTGAAAAATGCGAAGGTCAGGGGCCAGCCGGAACCCCAAGGGGAGTTGATTCCAGAGGGTGGGCGCACCCACAGAGAAGGCTCTACCCCTGGGGGCCGCCAGCCGACATTGTCTAGCCAACGGCACCCTGAGCAGGCCCTCCCTATGGGTGCGAACTGGGCAATGGGAAGTTGTTGCTGGCTGCAGGTGGTCCACCAAATATCCTGGGCCTAAGCCATGTAGGGCTTTATAGGTCATCACCAGCACCTTGAATCTCACCTGGAGGGCAACTGGCAACCAATGCAAGTCATGCAGGATAGGTGTTACATGGGAGTATCGGGATTCTCCCATCACAAGCCTCCAAGTGGTTCTCAAGGGCAGCCCCATGTAGAGAGTGTTACAGTAGTCAATACGGGAGGTGACTAGCGTATGAGTAACTGTCCGTAGGGCATCTTGGTCCAAGTAGGGGCGCAACTGGTGCACAAGACGAATCTGGGCATATGCCCCCCTGGTCACGGTCGTTATATGGTCTTATAAATGAAATTGAAATGATAATTGTATTATTATTATTATTATTATTATTATTATTATTATTATTATGTAGAGATTTGAATTAATTGTATTAATACTAGGATTAAAATATTAGGATGGGAAAAAATTGAATTTCAGGTAATGGGGGAAGATGATTGCAGATGATAGAATTGTGAAATATAAAATGATTTATTTAGAAAAGGAAATTTAAATGAAATGCAAATGGAAGATAGGTTTATTTAAATGTAAAATGATAAATTGGAAATTATTTATTTAGCGGGGAAGATGATTGGAAATGATGATATAAATTGTGAAATATAAAATGACTTACTTAGAAGGGATTTATTTAAAAGTTGAAATGGAAATCTAAATGAAATTGAAATGAAATAACTTATTTTTACATAAAAAGGATGATGTGGAAAATAAATTTGAAGAAATATATTGTTAAAATGGTAAAATGATTAATAAGGGAACATGACATGATAATCTGGTCTACCTGTAGCAAACACTGGATATTAAGAAATAAGTGTGAAATATCAAAATGATTGAGTGTAAATTAAAGGGTTTCAATAAAATAAAGATGGAAAATGAAATGAACGCAACCAAAGGAAAGCTAGAACTAAGGCAATAGGCGTGAAAAATGCATATACAAAGCATCCCCTCCCCCGTCCATCGTAAATCATCCAATCCAAAGGTCTCTCAGGGGTCAGGTGGAAGCACGTCCAGCACCGTCATCAATCAGGAATGCCACGACAGTTGCTCGACACAGCTGAAATCTACATAAAAAGTTATGGGCACCTCTACCCATCTCCCAGAGCCCTGGTCAGTGCAATTGCAGAGGGTCTGGAGGGGGAAGCAAGGACGTGGTCAGCAGCCCTATACAAGAACAGGGCCCCCCAATTGCACAATGCTGATGGGTTCTTGCAACTGCTACGAGCCCAGTTCGAAAAGGCAGAGGAAGACCCTTATGTTGAAGACGAGCTCAGAAATCTGATGCAGAAGGGGAAGCCTATCAGAGAGCATATCCGTGAATTCAGGAGAGTCATTGGGACTCTACCTCCCCTACCCGAGTGGCTACTGGTTTACTTTTTTAGAACAAGCTTGGATAACCGAATTGGCCAAGTGATCGCTTATCGAGACGTCCCAAACCGACTCTCCGATTGGTTCCGAGTAGCAATAAGAGTCGACAGGGGATTGCGTGCCAATGACATGCCGAAACAGTCAGGTAGCAAGGAGGGAGGCCAACCTGACTGGAGACCACCTGACAGACGAGGAACCGCGACACCACAGCCCGCCCAGAGACCAGTCATCCCACGGAGCCCACTGAGGTGCTACAGATGAGAGGGGATCGGTCACCTGGCAGCAGCGTGTGGAACCCCGAGACCGAGACAAGACCCACAGCCCAGGGCACGCCCAGAACGAGGACTCAAGTGCACCGCCAATGCACCGAGGAAAACCCCCCAGGGTCCAGAGGCCTTCGCCCACCTGTCCGAAGCCAGAGGGACCCCAGATGAGGGAAACCCCAAGTCATATGACAGAGAGGACAAGGGTGAAGACGACCCAATGGTGAGTGGACCGATCCATCCTTTTCTTTTTCCTATACGCCTAACAGCCCCAAAAACAGGCACTCAGCCACCCAAAAAACTCAGCCACCCAATCCAATTCAAGCAAGTCGATGGATCCCTAGTGTGGGGGACTTACGCCACACATCTGACCAAGCCAGTGAGACTGGAGCTAGCAGACCACTGGGAAAAGATCCGATTTATAAGAGCCCCCAAAATGACGGACCCAGTCATACTAGGACTCTCATGGCTAGACAAATGGGGCCCAATCATCTGGTGGCAAGAGGGAACCTGCAGGCTGAAGATTGCAAAGGGCCCCCAACCCCTACCGCTCCAACCAGGGGGGATGGTCCCCATGGAGAAGCCCCGATCTTTCCCACCACAGCAAAGGAAGAAGCCATCAACGCAAGGGTCCCTCCCCAAGGGTACAACAGAGCAACTGGCGGCCGCATCTGACAGCTCCCATGACACAAAACAGATCCCAGAGGAGTACCAAGACCTTGCAGAGGTGTTTAGCGAGGCCGAGTGTGACGTTTTACCCCCCCCCACCGTGAGGCCGATTGCACCGTTGAGATCATCCCTGGAGCAACACTACTGTAACCTAAGCTATATGCTATGACGCCCTGTGAGATGGAAGAAATGCGGAACTACATAGACAAGAACCTACAAAAAGGTTTCATTGAGCCAGCAAAACCGTGGATCGTGGCACCGGTCCTTTTTTTTTTTTTATTGAAAAAGTTTTAACAATACAAATTTTTCCCCCTTTTTCCCCCCCCTCCCTAACCACAAATGTAGAATACATATAAAAAGAATATATAAATCCTTCCCATCCCCACCCTAACCCTCCCCCTCCTCCCTCTCCCCTCCCCCCCTTGACTTCCATTATATGCAATATTAATATTCCCAAACAATATATATGTTATTCAAACTTCCATATCTTTTTTCCTATATTTACTAACATATTAACATAGTCATCTCAGCTAAAAGCGATATAATATTTTCTAGTCTGATACTTATTCTGTACATACTCAATCCATAATTTCCATTCCTGTATATACTTCTCATGCGTCTGATCCTTTAAAAAAGCTGAAACCTTTGCCATTTCTGCAAATCCATCCAAATTTATCAAGTATTTCTGATCTTGCAATTTTACATGAGTCTCCTGTAAACAGATAACATCATTATAAAATTGTCTCAAATAGTGAAATATCTTCCTTCTTTTTTGCGGAGAATTCAATCCGTTTACATTCCAAGACAAAAATTTAAGTGCCATTTGACCCTGTCTGAAGTTTTGAGAGCAATTGTTGAAGATTCTCTCCTACGGTAGCAATCTTCGGTTTAGCTCCTCCCATGACTTCAGCTTGCTGCTTATCTTTGGTTCTTTTCTCACGCTGTGGCTTAATATATTCTTGCTGCTGTTGCTTCATTTGTTTAGACATTGCTCTGGTTATACGTTGCTCTTCCACTTTAGATGTTGTTACTTCCAAAGCCATCGCCTCCTCTGTGATGGTTTTAGACATTTCTTCCAAAGGAGAAGCTTCGAATGGTGCAAAAGGGTCAGCCACAACACCACCTACTGCTCCCATTAGTTCTCTTGCCTCCCTTTGCGACTGCCTTATTTGTGCTTCTGTTTCTTGATCAATCTCGGCTTGTAATTGAGCTTCTTTATCTATTGGTGAAGATGTGCGTGGAGGAGGAGAACCCGCTTTCAAAACGTTGTGATAAAATTCTTCTGCTTTTTCAATAGTGTTAAGGCGGTATCTCACTCCTCGCAGCCTGAGTATTATACCTATTGGGGCATCCCACCTAAATTGTATGTTCTGTCTTTTCAATTCTGTCACCAAAAATCCAAAATCCTTTCTATCTCTTAACATTTTAGGCGGTAGTTCTTTAAAAACTCCAATCTCACTTCCATCAACTTGGACTGTTGTAACAAAAGAATTTTGCAAGATTTCATTTCTCATTCTTCTATCTGTAAAGTATATAACCACATCTCTAGGCAGTTGTCTTTGTACCGCCACACGAGAATTAACTCTGTAGACCTTGTCCATCTTGCACAAAACCAGATCTGGTTCCACTTTCAACATAACTGCCAAAGCCTCTGCACAAATTTTCCTAAGAACTTCCCTGGTATTCTCTTTTACACCTCTCAATCTGATAGCATATTCCATTGATCGAAATTGCATCATAGTAATCTCATTTTGCATTTTTTGTGTTACTTCTTCAATTTCTATAATTTTTGAGTCAGAAGCTCTGAATTTGGTCTCCATCTCTGAGGCAAGATTCTCCACTTTTTTATCAATCTGCAGCACTACCTCAGACAGACCTTTAACCACTGTTTGAATATCTTGTTTAAGTGAATCATATTTCTCTTGAAACATTCCTTTAACCTCCTTCTCTGATCTTTGAATTTCTTTAATAATAATATCATATTGGCTTTCTTCCTTTGTCTGAGATTGCAACTGCGCTCTTTGAGGCTGCTTCTGTTTATGTGTGGGGGAGCCCCCCCCTGGTTGCTTTGTTGCCATTTTACCTCTTAAGGATCTTCCTTTTCCACAAACTCTAGCAACTTTTCCCAAAAAATTCTCCAGATTCAATCAGGTCTATAAAAGTCAATTGGTATTTTTATTTTATATTATTTTGTTTTTTGGATACTTCTGCCTCTTCCAGCCGGATTTGTTACTTTAAAATGTAGCCGGATACAGTAATCAAATTACTTTCGCTTTCAGGTCTCTCCACTAAAAGCAAGCGCCATTTTTTTCCTCCCCTTTTCTCAAAGCCAAATTACTTTCACTTTAAAAACTCTTTAAAATAGTCCAAAAAGCTTCCAATACTTGCTGTTTAATGAGAAGTTTGAGATCTTCCTTATTTTTTGTTGTTATTAGTAATGCTGCCGCGCTGTCTTGTTCTGCTTTGAAGCAGAGTTTCCCAGTCGTCCAGAGCTTCAGCGGGGTGGATAGGGAGTCCCATCCTGTTAACTCCCCAGAAGCAAGAAAAGCTTTCTGGGGGTCTCACAGGGGACTCTACCTGCAGCCGCCGGCTCTCCTCACAAGCCCTTTGCGTCTCGGAGTTTTACGAGCCGTTTCAATTGCCGAAACGACTCTTTTACGGGCGATCGGGCTGGCGGTCTTCAAAGGACCGTCTGCAACAGCTGACAGCAACAGCGGAAGCCCCGGCACCGGTCCTTTTTAAAGAGAAGAAAGATGGCTCTATGTGTCTAATGGTGGACTTCCGCGGGATCAACGCTTCTGCGTACACAACTTATATCCCCTTTTCCTCATGAAGGACATGCTGTCCCACCTGGCCAAGGGAAAAGTTTTCACCAAACTAGACCTCCGAGAAGCCTACTATGGAATATGCATCAAAGAAGGAGATGAGTGGAAAACAGCATTCAACTGCCCCCTAGGAAGTTTCCAATTTAAGGTGATGCCTTTTGGACTGCAGGGAGCCCCAGCGGTGTTCATGCAACTGATAAATGAGGTCCTACATGATCACCTCTACAAAGGGGTTCTCGTCTACCTTGACAATATTCTCATTTACACGGAAACCTTAGAGGAACACATACCCTCGTCCACCAAGTATTGGAGAAACTGTTGAAGGCGAACCTGTATGCCAAACTGACAAAATGCGAGTTCCACCAATCATGCCTAGACTACTTAGGTTTCCGAATATCAAACGAGGGGGTAGAGATGGACCCAGCCAAAGTACAATCAGTTCTACAATGGCAACCCCCGCGCACCCGCAGACAACTGCAAAGCTTCTTAGGGTTTACGAACTTCAACAGACAA
Source organism: Ptyas mucosa (assembly GCA_012654045.1). Classification (NCBI taxonomy): domain Eukaryota; kingdom Metazoa; phylum Chordata; class Lepidosauria; order Squamata; family Colubridae; genus Ptyas; species Ptyas mucosa. The sequence continues at coordinate 6,738,141 of WNWU01000064.1, read as the reverse complement.
TTCATCCCCTCGTTTGCAAGAATTGCCAAACCTCTGATGGACCTCCTAAAGACAGGGAGTCCGGCAACGAAGCCCCACCCGGGACAACCCCTACAGTAGGACCCGACCTGCCAATGGGCATTTGAAGTGTTAAAAGAGATGTTTGCAAAAGAGCCTGTCCTAAAGCATCTTGACCCCGAACAGCCTTTTGTCATCCAAGCTGATGCCAGCGACGGGCAGTAGGGGCCGTGCTGCTCCAAAAGAATGGCCAAGCAAACCTACAACCTTGTGCCTACACCTCCCGAAAGCTCACCGACACAGAGAGGAGATGGACGGCATGGGAGAAGGAAGTGTCCGCGGTAAGATGGGCGCTGCTGACTTGGCGACACCTACTAGAGGAGGCCCAGAGACTGTTCGAAGTTTGGACTGATCACAAGAATCTGGAGGCCCTCAGAACCTTGTGGAAGTTGTTGCCCAGGCAAGTCCGCTGGGCGCAATGCTTCAATTGTTTCAACTTCGAGCTCAAGCATATCCCAGGTGGGAAGAATTTCCTGGCTGATGCACTCTCCTGGATGCCCCAATATAACAGTGAACGGGAGCAGGTAGTGAACGCCATCATCCCCTCTACCCAGGTTGTGGGCCAGGTGGTCACCAGACGGCAACGGTGCAACCAGCAGGACCAACTTGAAAGTGATTTAATGACAAAACTAAAAACTGAAACAGCGGCGGACCCCTGGTTCCAAGACAATCAACACCTCCTGACAAAAAGGGATGACCTAGCATGGAAGGGGACAAAGCTCTATGTCCCACAGACTCTACGCAGCCTGATCCTTAAGAGGAGCCACGACGTTAAACCAGCGGGGCATTTCGGTTTCCTAAAGACTCTGCACTTAGTACGAAGACAGTTCTGGTGGCCCCACATGAGAAAGAACGTAGACAGTTATGTAAAAGGTTGTACCATTTGTGCCACAATGAAGACATGACCAGGATGCCCTCCTGGACTGTTGCAACCAGTAGCTGAACTGACCAGACCATGGGAGGAGATTGCGATGGACTTTATAGTAGAGCTACCAAGAAGTGGTGGAAATACAGTGATCTGGACTGTAATAGACTTATTCTCCAAACAGGCGCACTTTATCCCTTCCAGCGGACTGCCCTCGGCCCGCCAGTTATCCAAACTATTCATGAAACACATCTACCGCCTGCATGGAGTCCCCAGAAGAATCATCTCCGACCGAGGGGTCCAGTTCACCGCAAAATTCTGGAGGGAGTTCCTGCGATCTATAGGGTCATCCCAAGGCCTCAGCTCGGTGTTTCACCCGAGCACCAATCGGGGGGCGGAGAGACTGAATGCTATGATAGAACAATACTTGAGATGCTACGTCGACTATCAACAGTCAAATTGGGCAGACCTCCTATCTTTTGCGGAGGTCGCATATAATAATGCTGTCCACAGTAGCACGGGATTAACTCCATTTAAAATAGTGAGTGGTATGGATTTCGTCCCCATGCCAGAGTACCCAAGGGAGCCCCCTTCCTCAGTCAGTTTGACAAACTGGATGGCAATGTTGAGGGAAACCTGGGAGAACGTTAAGAGGGCATTGGCCAAGGCGGCACAATCCTATAAGAAACAAGCAGACAAGCATCGAACTCCCCAAAGGCCATTCTGAGTTGGCGAGAAAGTCTACCTCTCCACCAAGTATTTGAGACTTAGGCTCCTGAGCAAAAATTTGGGTCCGAAATTCATAGGACCGTTCCCTATAGTAAAAATAATCAACTCGGTTACAGTACTATTGCAGCTGCCCCGGCTCTTAGGGAAAATACACCCCGTTTTCCACAGCAGCCTTTTAAAACCAGTAGTGGGGTCACCTCTAAGGCCGGTACCACGTGACCCTCCCAGTCCCCTGTTCATTGGGGGCCAAACTCACTATGAGGTACAGTGTATCCTCGATTCAAGGTGGCACAGGGGGCGCCTCCAATACTTAATTAAATGGAAAGGTTACCCTCTATCAGAGGCTTCCTGGGTGAGGAGCACAAACATCCAACCTGACTGCCTTATAGCCAAATTCCATGCAGATCATCCGGGAAAACAGGGAGGGGGGGTATACCCTCGGATGGGATAATGATATTTAACTTGTTCTCCCCCCCCCCGGCAGGCTGCTTCTGAGAAATGATGGGAGAGGGGCCAGATGTCAGCGACCTAAGTTGCATTTTTTCATCGCTGCCATAATCAAAGAGAAAAGGAAAAAAAAAACGGAGCTAGCAGTAACAGTTTGAAATTCAGTGCTTGGCATTTGATATAGTGTTCTTCTCTCCCTCCCTTAATAGATAGGGACACCCAGGTGATGAAGGGAGGGGGACATTCCTGTGATCTGAAGTAGTGGGCAGAAGAGACTGACTTGGAAGATGGCCAATGGGCATTGAGATATTGTGAGGCAGAAGGGGAGGGGTTTGGTTTCAGAGAATCAGTTTTGGCTGCATATGAGTTTAGGTCGGATTGTAAATTCTTTAAAAATGAGAGATTCATCAAAAACTTTGTGTTTGAGAATGAAATTTATTTGAGATTACGCCGAAACCTGACAGTTAGTCCTGAGCACAGGAAGACTGGTTTAATGAGTCTAGTGATTGGAAAAGGACCCACATATTTGGGTCCAAGCTTTTTTGATTTCTGGGAAGTCTGTAAATATCTGGTGGACAGATAAACATTATCACCCACTTTATACAAGTGTGCCGGGCACTGTTTTTTGTCAGCTTGGGCTTTATGTGCTCTATGTGCATCATCTAAAGCTTTACGAGTTACTGCCCAAATACCCCGTAGCTGTTCGATCCACTCAATCAAAGAGGGATGCTGTTGTGCTGTTGTGAATGGAGTTATTATTTGCCACCTCCGCAAATGGCAATAGGTCTACCCAGTTATCCTGCTGGTAATTTACATAACATCTCAGGTACTGTTCTAACACGGCATTGGTTCTCTCACAAGCTCCATTTGTCTGAGGGTGGTGGGCGGAGCTTAGCCCTGGGCAGAGCCTATCAACTTTAAAAACTCCTTCCAAAAGTTGGAAGTAAATTGCACACCCCTGTCTGAAATTATGCATTTTGGAGTCCATGTAGTCGGTAAACATGACGAATAAACAATTTTGCAAGGGTTTTCGCTGAAGGGATTTTAGAGCAGGGGATGAAATGCACTTGTTTGGAAAACAAGTCTGTTACTGCCCAAATAACTGTGCAACCCTCACTGTCTGGTAGGTCAACGATAAAATCCATGGATATCTCTTTCCAAGGAGCTTTTGGCCTTGCCACACTCTGAAGTAACCCAGGTGGTTTTCCTGGAGGTCTCTTAGCTGAGGCACACACTGGACAGCTAGCCACATATGCCTCTGTGTCCTTTTTGAGTGCCGGCCACCAAAATTGTCTTTTAACAAGATGTAAGGTTTTAACAAATCCAAAGGGTCCCGCCGCCTTGGCATCATGAGCCTATTGCAATACTGTTACTCTTAGACCGGCAGGGACATACAGCTTGGCCCCAACCCAAGCTAGTTTATCATGGAGGGTACATTCGTTCGAGTGATTTTGAAACCACTCGTCAGTTTTCAGGACTTCTCATAGTTTCTGAAGTAAATCGCATGAAAGGCCTGGATCACATTTTTCTTGCGCCCTGGTAGTTACCGGTGCTGCTAGTTGTGTCAAAGGGATGATGGGTCGAACCACTTCCTCCTTGGTGCTGTTGTATTGAGGCAATCTGGAAAGTGCATCCACCATGAAATTCTTTCCACCAGGAAGGTAGCGTAGTGTGAAATTAAACCGGTTGAAGTGCTGGGCCCAACGAACTTGTTTTGGTGACAACTTACGGGGTGCTTTCAATGCCTCTAGGTTTTTATGGTCAGTCCAAACCTCAAAAGAATTCTTTGATCCTTCTAGGAACTGTCTCCACGTTAACAATGCCCATCGCACTGCAAAAGCTTTCTTTTCCCATATGGCCCACCTTCTCTCGGTTTCTGACAATTTACGGGATGTGTAAGCACAGGGTTGTAATTTCCCTTCTGCGTTATTTTGTAGAAGTACTGCTCCCACGGCCACGTCACTTGCGTCAGCCTGTACTACAAAAGGTTCTTCCATGTTCGGGTGTTTAAGGACTGGTTCAGCAGCAAACAGCCGTTTCAACTTTTCAAATGCCGCCTGACAGTCCATAGTCCATTCAAGGGGCCGTGAGGGTTTTGGTTTTACTTCACCTTTTGTTTTCAGAAGATTTGTTATTGGCAGCACAATTTTGGCAAACGAGGGGATAAACTGTCTATAGAAGTTAGCAAATCCCAGGAAACTCTGTAGTTGTTTGCGGGTGCGTGGTGCGGCCCATTCCAATACAGCTCAAACATTCCCAGGGTCCATCTCTATGCCCTCATATGATATGCGATACCCAAGATAGTCAATTTTGCTTTGGTGGAACTCACACTTGGAAAGTTTGGCATATAGTTCAGCAGCTCTGAGTTTCTTCAGGACAGTTCGCACCAATTTCACATGATCGTCCATGTTCTTGGAGTAGATAAGAATGTCACCCAAGTAAACCAGCACCCCCTTATACAGGGGCTCATGCAGTACTTCGTTAATCAATTGCATGAATACAGCAGGGGCTCCCTGTAGCCCAAAAGGGAGTACTCTGAATTGGAAGCATCCCAGAGGGCAATTGAATGCTGTTTTCCATTCATCTCCCTCCTTAATTCTCACTCTATAGTATGCCTCCCGTAAGTCCAGTTTGGTGAAGACATTTCCCTTTCCTAAGTGTGCTAGCATCTCTTTCATGAGCAGTAGGGGGTAAACGTTTTCCACGCAAATAGCGTTCAGGTTCCTATAATCCACTATTAAACGAAAGGAGCCATCTTTCTTTTCCCAGAACATTACCGGCGCCGCCACCCTTGGTCTGGCTGGTTGGATAAACCCTCGTTCTAGGTTTTTATCAATGAAGTTTCGCAATTCCCCTAGTTCCCAGGGGGTCATGGGGTAGATTTTTGGTTTAGGGAGCTTCACCCCGGGGAGTATTTCAATGGTACAGTCCGTAGCTCAGTGGGGAGGTAGCACATCTGAGGCTCTTTCACTAAAAACTTCACAGAGGTCCCAGTATTCCTTTGGAATCTTCTCCTCCCCTTCGATGTGGCCTATTGCTACTCCTCCCTTTCGGGTTTTATCCCGTCCTCCCGGGGGACTTCTTCCCTCTAAAATCTCAGTTTTCCAGTGCGAATACGCAAGACCCCCGTCTTCCAGTTCACCCGTGGATTCCATCTGCGGAGCAAGGGCAGTCCAAGTATGAGGGGTCGTTCCATGCCAGGGGCCACAATAAATTTGAGAGTCTCTATGTGATCCCCCAGCTGCATTTCAAGGGTTTCAGTCATAAAGGTGGCTGGGCCCCCTCTTGCAAATGATCCGTCCAACTGACAGAACGCAATGGGTGTTTTTAGCATTTTTAGCCTCAAGCCCATTTTCTCTACCACCTTTGGGCTAATTATGCACCTGGTGCACCCAGAGTCTAATAAGGCTAATATCTGCGCATGTGTCACTGTAGATGGCACCCTTATTTCTATGGGGATAAGTAGGCGGTCTTCGGTATGACTCACCAGTTCATCGGAGTTGGAGTCGGAATCCATCCTGCTGTTGTCTGCGGTGGTTGGAGTTCCCAACTCACCCTGGTTACGGGGAGTGAACTCAATGACTTCTCCTTTCAGGGCGGTTGCACAAGCTTTTGCAGGTGCTTTGTCAGTCTTCTTGGGTTCCGAGCCGGTAGACTTTGGCACTGGCTTGGGAAAGCATTCAGCGGCTCAATGGCCTTCCTTTCCACATTTGAAACACGTGAACGGCTTCGATTTGAGTTCGAATTCCGCTCTCCCCCCGGCTGTCTTGGGCGCTCCTTTGCGGTAGAAGGAAGAAGGCGTGTCTTGCGCGCGGCCTCCTCAGAGTCGGCTTCGGGCCAGCTCAATCTCCACATCTTCAGCTACTACGTACCAATTCTACAAGTCGTTGGGAACCCCCCGGGCTCGGCATTCTTTATATATTTCCTCATTCAGCCCATCCTTGAAACTCTCCAGTAGGGCCACTTCTGACCACCCTGTCGTGTAGGGTGCCAGCTCGCGAAACTCTTGGGTGTACTCTGCTACTGATCTCCAGCCCTGCTCGATGCCCTTCATTCTGAGTCTCACCTTCTGCTCAGCTAGATGGTCTTCAAACCATCTCTTCAGGGCCCCCATAAACTGGTTGTAGTTTCTCAGCGGGGGGGAGTTATTATTGTGGAGGGCCACCATCCAGTCAGCCGCCACCCCTTCTAAAACGTTAGTGATGCATCTCACTCGGGCTGCATCTGATAGGTAGTCCTCCCTGTCAGGGCATTGATTGATCCCATCCTGGCTCTGGGACAATCACACCTTGGTTAGAGGTTTGGACCGTGGCTTCTCCTCGCAAGTGTACTCTGAGAAAACAAACCCGAAGAAGTATTTTCTAAGAAAACTCATTTTTATTGTAAAAGTAAAATAAAAATAATTCTTGCTAACTAATTAGCTACATCTTGGCAGCGTTCCTGCTGGACCTCTCTGGCAGGGAGAACAAAGAAAGTAAAGAAGAAGGAGGAATGTGGAATGTGGAGGCTGCACAGTTAGCTTAGAGAGATAAAAGACTGGGCATCTACAGAAAGTGGCAGAGTTCAGAAAATGAAAGCTCAGCTGGTAAATACAAGAACGCAGTGACAATCCCTTTCTTTTGCCAATTGAGCGGACATCAGGTACATCATCAAATAAGGCACATCTTCTTACGCAGATACCCACGTTGAGCTGCTGGGAGTGGTTTATTGAGGATGTCTGCAATCTGATCATGTGTAGATACATATTGCATTTTAACAAAACCTTGTTTCACCAATTGTTTTATGTTTTGATAACGGATGTCAATGTGTCTGGACCTAGAACCTGTGAAATGTGATTCAGAAATATAAACCACCGATTCATTTTCTTCCATCACAGCGATTGGTCAGATTGGACGTGCCCAGATATCTGTGACCAAAGCTTCAAACCAAGTTAGAGAGTTACATGCATCTGAAACACAAGCATATTCAGCTTCAGTAGATGAACAAGAAACAAAATTCTGTTTACGCACTTGCCAATAAACAGGACATCCATTCAAGAACATCATATAACCTGAAGTACTTTTACGTGATTTCTTATCACTCGCCCAATCAGAATCTGCATAACAACATAATTTTGCATAATCAGTATGTGTTGGTTCTAACAATAACTTCATGTGTTTAGTGTGCTTTAGGTATCTCAATAATTTCTTAACGCATATCCAATGAAACTGTTTTGCCTTACCTACGTGTCGTGACAAGAGATTGACACTAAGTGCAATGTCGGGTCTGGTCCAACTACTAATGTACAACAGTGACCCAATGACTGAACGATAAAGTGTTTGATCCTCGAACTCAGGACTCGGTTCTTGTGTCAAGTTGTGAAAATCTGTTTGCATGGGTGTCTTTGTTGTGTTAGCATCCTTCATGTTGCAATGATGCAAAATTTGTTCAATTTTATCTTCTTGTGAAAGACTAAACCCCTTCTGTGTTTTGTCAATCTGAACACCTAAATAAGTGCTAATATGACCTAAAGATTTCAATGTGAAGTATCTCTGCAAAGCTTTGGCAAAACTTTCACTCATCTGCTTATTTGGACCAATATAAACAATGTCATCAACATAAACAAGAACTATTTCATATGCATTGTTAGATCTTTTTGTGAACACGCACTCATCAGTTTCGGACTTAATAAAGCCCATTGAATTTAGTTTGTCAGTAAGACATAAGTACCACATTAAACCAGATTGTTTCAGACCATAAAGACTTTTTTGTAGAAACCAGGTATCCCCTTCTTGCTGTCGGAACCCTGGAGGACCTCTCACGTAGATCTCTTCATCTAGGTCAGCATGTAGATAAGCCGTGTCCACATCGAACTGGAAAACTTCTAAACCAAGGATAGTTGCAGTTGCTAAAGCAATTTTTACACTCTCCGTTCTGACTGTCGGTGAATAGGTATTTGTGTAGTCCTCAGGATAATGTTGAGCGAAACCCTGAGCTACAAGTCTGGCCTTGTACAATGACTCACCATTTGGCTTCTTTTTGATTCTGTAGACCCATCGAGTGCCAATGATCCTTTTGTTTGCTGGAGGTTTTGCAGGAGTAAACACCTTCAGCTTCTTTAGACTGTCCATTTCAGCCTGCATTGCCTCATACCACTTCTCTTGCTCTGAATCAGGAAGATGCTTGATTTGTGTGAACGTATCAGGTGGAAGTGTAACATTGCAAATCAAAGGCAAGGGTGCATTTGTCAGTTGCCAAGAATATCGCTGTGGAGGGATTCCTTTTGTGGCCCTCTTGGAACATCTTGGAACAACAGTCCATTCTTCTTCTGCTTCGTCCTCGTCCTCACATTCATTGCTAGCATCAGCATCCACGGCTTGCGAATACGGAACATCAGGTTGAGAAGAACTAGTGGATGGAACATTTGCCTGTGAATCTTGGTCATCAGGCTGCGTGGCTTCAACAACATCATCTCTAGGAAAATAAACTCCAGGATCATTGGAATGAATCCTGGACCAGTCAACATCTTCCTCAAAATTAGCAGATTTTTCTTCTTTGAGCTAAGGGAATGTTTACCATAGCGTATGAACCAAAAATATGGAGATTTTTGAGATCTGGCTTGTAACCATACATCATGAAGAAAGGAGTCTGATTTATTACATTGCTCCAAGTACGGTTGACAATGTAATTTGCATATTTGATAGCTTCACCCCAGTATGGCATACTAAGGTTGGCGTCTTCTAGGAGACAACGCATCATGGTTTGCAGGACCCCTTGTTGTCGTTCTATGACTCCGTTATGAGCCGGTGTGTAAGGAGCTGAAGTCTGATGAATAATTCCATTCTTACGCATCCAATCCTGGAAACGCTGAGACATGAATCCAGCACCACGATCACTCTGGATTCTGGCAATGCAAATTTGGTGTTGGGGAGAAACAAGGGCTGCAAAGTCTTTAAAAATCTGAAAGGTCTCAGATTTTTCTTTCATAGGATATACATATCCATATCTAGAATAATTATCAACAATATTTAGAAAATATTTTCTTCCACCAAGCGTTGGCGGAAAAGGACCAACTATATCAGTGTGTACCAAATCAAAAATGTGTGTTGGCAGGTGTGTAGTGTGTTTGGGAATGGCTGCTGCTTTGGATTTGGCCTTCTTGCAGACAGCACAATCCAAAAACACCTTACACCCCTTTAGATCCAAAACTTTTGCGAACTCCGGCATTTTCCTAAGAACACGGAAACTGGCATGCCCCAATCTTCTATGCCATTTGTGGATACACCTGTAATGCAAAGGTTTACCAGTTAGTGAATTTTCAACATTAACAGTTTTATGTGGAACCTCAGGCATGCTCTGAGCAAACTGTTTTCTAATTTTCTTTTTGTTGACTTTAGGAGCCTTTGGAGTAGCAACAGGATCTCTCTCTGGAATATCGCTCTCTGGGCCTGTGCTCTCCTTCTTTGGAGTTTGTATACTTGCCTGTGCTTGCGATTTAGGCTTTGGCTTTAAGTAATAAACACCACCAATCAACATGGTTTCAGCAACAATATCTCCATTTTTAACTATGTAACTTGCTTTCTTGAGGTGGTGAACCTGGAACTTTAAAACCCTAGACAAGTGGGCCTGACTAAGCAAACTGCTGTTTGCTGTTGGTATGTAATAAACATCAGGGATGAATGTATCGAGCTCATCAACATAAACAGTTCCTTTTCCTACGACCTTACAAGGATGATTGGAAAAAGAATAAAATTCACGTAGTTCAGGTTCAGGATCGTGCATCTCTGTGAAAAGTTCCTTTCTGTAGGTAACATGCAACACTGCACCACTGTCCAAAGTCCACAAAAGCCATCTATCGTACTCTGGATGAGGTTGTGGATCATTGGTTAAAGTCAATGTAGCAAGTGGAGCTTGTGGATCACGCCTTGGACCACGACAACCTTGTCTTCCGCCTCTGCCTTTGCCTCTGGAGTTTGTTCCTCTGGGCTGGTATGAGACGGGAGCTGGAGCTCATTGGGGACAGTCTGGGGTGGCATGTCCCACACGATTGCAGATGTTGCATCTTGGCATCCTTGGAATGTAGGCCTTTCCTTGGAAAGGACACCTCGCTGGAGCCCTTGATGCGGGTGGTCCTCTCAAATGTGGCGTGGCTAACATGAATGCCTCTTCTTCAATTAAAAGTCTACATACATTGTCCACTGTGCGTTGAGCAATAGGGACTTGGTTAATTTTTGTAACAGCATCTTTCCATTCATAGCTCAATGAGTTAATGATAATGCTGATCATTTGAATATCATCAATATTATGACCTCTTTCTCTCAATTCTGTTCTGATTCCTTTCAGTTTGGTCAAATGTCCTCCAATTTGATCACCAGGTTTCAATCTCGAACCGTGGAGCTCAGACATGAGCAAACATGAAGATTCAATTGAAACGGGCCTGTAGCAATTTTCCAATTGGGCCCAAATTTGCAGGGCATTTGTATTAGGTGAAAAAGTGACCTGCAGTTCAGTATCCATGGACATCAATAATGTTGTGCGAGCTCTGATCTCTAAGTCTCTTATTGCAAAAGTCCATGGCTGCGCAGGAGGATTAAAAATCATGCAGTGAGTGCCTTCTCTGAGAAGCAATAGTGTAATCTCACTGACCCAGGCCTTATAATTCTGTCCTGACATTTTTAATTTGGACTCACCAATTAGTGGGGCAACAGAAAAAGCCTGGTGAGGAACATGCATTTGGTATGCTGGCTGTGCTGGCAGAAATACCTGTGGTATTTGCTGTGCTTGTTGTGGACCCAAAAATGGTCTTGGTTGTGCCATTGGAAGTGGACCAGGAGTTGGTCCTGTTTGCATGGCTGGAGGCACATATGCAGGCATTTGTGGCTGTTGCATTGGAATCTGCTGCATTCCAGCTGCCATTTGTGCTTGAGCTTGCCTTTGCCGCATTAAGCATTCTTGTGTTCCATCTATAGAGACACCAACACCACCAGGGGGTGTAGAAGATTGGGTCTGTGGAGACACTTGTGGCATTTCAGCTTGAATATTTGAATGAGCCAAAGACATGTTTGCTAATGTGTCCTGCAACAGTTCAAAATGTTCATGTAAACTGTGTTGCCTTTCAGCTTCCTCTTGTAAATTACTTTCGCCAGCAGATGGTGCTGCACCTATAGTTTCGGGCAGCTCTGTTTGCGTGGCACCTTTAATTTGATCAAGGAGGATTTCATGTGACGTGTGCACTGCTCTCTGTTTTAATTGGCCTGACACAGAATCCACCAGGGGGTGTGTCTTTGGCTCTGAAGAAGGAGCCAAAATGGTGCTTTTAGAGATTTTTAAGTCACGAGGCTCTTCCTTATCTTGCTCAAGCATAAACAAATCCTTCTTAGCCTGGGATAGCTCATTTTCATAATATTTTATATGCTCACGATAGAATTTGATAGCTTTCTCATGCCGAGTAAGCTCGGGGCTTTGAGGAGAATAATGAATTATTTCTCTCTCTGTGTGGGAGGAAAAATGCTCCACAGTTTGTGGAAGCTTTGGCCTTGCACCAAGCATTTCAAAACTTTGGGCTTCTGCAGGAATTGTGTGGGAGCATGCATATTCAGAAGAAAAGGCTACTGACCTCAGTCGTAGTTCATCATCTTCAAGCCTCTCCAAAAGCATTTTATCAGTTTGAGTTTCTCCCACGGCTGTTTCTCCTAGTCGGGTTGCTGAGGCAAGCGGCCGAAAACTTGAAAACCTCCTTTCTATCTCTTCTTGGTCAAAAGAGGATAAATCAGTTATAGAGAAAGCTCTGGGCTGCATTTTATCTTTTTCCTTTTTTCTTTCTTGGCATCTTAGCAGATAATTAATTAGCGGTCCTCAGTCGCAAAATTAATCATTTTAGCTAATTAGCCTAGAGGTCTTATCAGAAGTAACAAACAAGGAAAAAGCCATAACTTCGAACCATCCGACTGCTACCAGGTGTCAGGGCGTTGATTGATCCCATCCTGGCTCTGGGACAATCACACCTTGGTTAGAGGTTTGGACCGTGGCTTCTCCTCGCAAGCATACTCTGAGAAAACAAACCCGAAGAAGTATTTTCTAAGAAAACTCATTTTTATTGTAAAAGTAAAATAAAAATAATTCTTGCTAACTAATTAGCTACATCTTGGCAGCGTTCCTGCCGGACCTCTCTGGCAGGGAGAACAAAGAAAATAAAGAAGAAGGAGGAATGTGGAATGTGGAGGCTGTGCAGTTAGCTTAGAGAGATAAAAGATTGGGCATCTACGGAAGGTGGCAGAGTTCAGAAAATGAAAGCTCAGCTGGTAAATACAAGAATGCAGTGACACTCCCCCCCAGTCCTGCATGTGACTCCATACCTGGGTCAGGAAGAAGCCCAAGATCTTTGGATTCCCAACATATTTTCTGGTTAGGGGGGTAATTTTTGGTTTTTTGCATCTGTGGGGTGGGGCCTGCAAGGCTGGGGGCCCCTGGGCTGCTGCATCCCTCATCTGGGCTCCAGAGGCCTGAGATGCCTCTTCCCCACCTTCCTTTTCTTCTCCCCCACAGGCTGTTTCTTCTGGATCCCTCCTGGGGTAGTCTCCTCCCTTCCCCACAGGGAACCCATAAGATTCACGGCTTTTCTGGCTGTCTTCAACCTCACGGAGGAGTTGTAAAGCTTGCTCCATCATGAGGCTTTCCTTTTGCTCTTGCAGCCACACTGCCTCTCCTTTACGGGGCCTGGAGCTGGTAACTCCTGGGGGGGTCCTTCCCAGGTCTAGCAATCTTCCTACTCCTTTGGACCACCGAGCTTCCTCAGGTTCTTCTCTCAGTCGAGCCTTTTCTACCCATTCTGCTGCTTCCTTTTCTGCTTGAAGTGAGGTCATGGTAAAGCCATACACTCCCATCTGTTCCTCTTCACCCTCCTGGTCAGACATAACTGGTTTCAGCCTTCTCGGTGTTTGTCCAGGATGGCTGGAGTGAGTTCTAGCTTAATGTCAGGTATACTTCCTTCAAAGTCCAGGAAAGAAAGACCCATACTCCATTGTTTATAGAGAAAGGTACTTTTACTGGAAAATGAAATGAACGCAACCAAAGGGAAGCTAGAACTAAGGCAATAGGCACAAAAAATGCATATACAAAGCATCTCCTCCCACTGTCCATCGTAAATCATCCAATCCAAAGGTCTCTCAGGGGTCAGGTGGAAGCACGTCCAGCACCGTCATCAATCAGGAATGCCACGACAGTTGCCCGACCCCCTTTTCAAAGACACACTTTCATTTCTTCTTTGGGTTTCGGTTTTGGCTTTCTCCTCCAGCTCTGCATCCTCAGCTCCCTGGTTCCTAGCTCTCCCCCTTCCCGTTACTATGGCAGCCAAAGCAGTGAAGGTGGAAATTTTCCGCTATTTGTTTATTTTAGAAAAAGTCAGGAAATTTTCTTTTTTATCTTTCTATTCCTCTGAGATTTGGGTTTTATTATCAGTTCCACATAGTCCAAATAACCTATGTAGGGTAACTAAAAAAAAAGGTAAAAAGTATACTCCAAGACTTTTTTTTAAAGTCCCATGGATAAATTTAGGTAATGCTGATACAATTATTAAAAATATTTAAAAATTATGAGTTTCAAAGTAATAATCTTCTCTTTGCTATGTGAAAAAGAATATCCCTTGTACGTCTGATATCAAAGTGTAACACAGAAACTACTAGATTGCATAATAACTTTCTAACATTAGAGATTATCACAATTTCAAAGACAAAACAGTTTCACAGATTGTAGAAAATCAGCACCCACCCACCCTCCTAAAGAATGAAATATTTTGGGGAATATTTAAAAGGCAGGATAGAATATTTCCCCTAAAGGAGAAATGGGGGAAACTCTTAAGGGAGGCAGAAACCATCACCAGTCTCCCTGCCCCAAGCAGAAACTGAGGAGGCCAGCTTTTAGAAATGTTGATTTGGTTTCAGAAAGTCTGGGTAAGACAGAAACTCCAAATAAGCAGTTAAACGAGACAATATTAGCTCAGACAAACACCTAGGATTTGCATTTCCCCTTTTGCCTATAAAGCCAGCCATGACCCCTACATGACCCCATAGAAATCAAAAAGGTGAGACTTCCAGCTGATGTCGTGGCAAGATCGGAGATGAGGAGTGGGTCTCTGTGTTCCCGTGCTGAATTCTCACTATTGGAGGGCTCCAAAAGGAGCTGAAGCCACCCTGTAGAGGTGATGAAGAAAAAGAAGGGCACCCTGTAGGTTGAAGAGAGCCACAACTCTCCTGCCTGACCTAGGGCTTCTTTTTCCCTCTTATCCACAACAAAAAGAGACAGCCATTATGGCTGCCATGAAGCTGGGACAGCCAAGATAACAAAGAAAGTGCAGGAGTGGTGTAGAATGAACAGTGATTGGAACTTGGTGAAATGATTCTTTTTTTATTTAGAATCTAACCCTAAAAGGGAAAAAAAATCCAGGAAAAGAGATTCTTAGATCTACTTGTTAAAGCAGCGAATAACTACCTAGAGAAAAATCCCTGACCCAGGAAGAAAGGAACTAAGGGAAGAAAAGTAAAAAACTTTTAAAATACAGAAAATTGGATTTTTAAACTGGAAAGGTGCTGGCTTGGGAAAGGCATTTTAAAATGCTGGAACTATTTACTTAAATAATTGATTTGGCTTTTATAAATTAAATCAAATTTGGTTACATGTCAGACTGGAACACTGAAACTTAAGTGGAAAGCGCCACCTACTGATGAATGGAAAATGTACCATACCTCTACAAATCTGGGAAAAATTTGATAAGAGAATTAAACAACATCTGGAGGGTCATGGTGATATCTACTGTTCTATTTTTATCTACCTTATGGCTACTGGAGGTTTAACTGTGAGAGCAAGGATCCTGGACTACCTACAAGGAACTGACTGATAAATCCTGGGATATAAAGAACTATGATTATTGTACTCTCGGAGGAGCAACGTCAGGACTGAATATATGGTTTTGGGACTATTGAGAAAGAGTGGGACTTATTAAAATAAGACAAGATGCTTCTTCAGGGGAAAATGAGTGGATTTTTACAAGAAATGGTGTTGATGTTCCAGAATATTAATGATACTATGACAAAAAACCACAGGGAGATAAGGAATCAAATACATGGTATAGATGAGAAAATAGAAAATGTTTCACAAGAGATAATGAACAAAGATCAAAATGTCCAGGGAAAGGAGAAGGCAACAGAAAGAATGGAGGAAAAGATAGAACAGAAAAATCAGCAAATAAAACAAGAAGAGAAGAAGGAAAGGATAATAAAGATAATAATGACTGATGAAATAAATCAAGGAAAAAATATCTTAAAAGATTTAAAGATGAAATCAGATAAGCAGGAAGATACTTTTGAAAGAGAGGTAGGGGCTTGGGTAGATACATTGAAGGACTGGCAGTATAAGATGGGAGAGATGGGAGAAATATTTAAACTAGATAGAAATAAAGTTCCAAGAGAGGAATATGGGAGGCAAGCCAAAAAACAAATAAGAACTGAAGTATTAAAATGGGCAAGAGATGATAGATAGAAAGGAACTGTCTTAGAAACAAGAAATAGGGGGGTTATTAGCATACACATTTTAATATAATAGAATAAAAATAATAACTAGATGGGAAGACCAGAAGTTAAAAGATGGTATTATTATATCTAATCCCAACTAATATTGGGATTGGCATTAGAATGGCATACTGAAACATTGAATAATTAAATATTGAAGGATTATATCTTAATACAAATATGTATATCAATAACACATTACATAACCAATATTATTATTGTTGTTGTTGTTGCTGTTGTTGTTGTTTGTATCAAAATGAATGATACCCAGATGCCACACTGTTCATGCATTGATGTTGATGTAAAAATAAAATAAAATGGAAAAAAAATAAAAAAGATATAAAAATCTATCCTACTCTCAACTCCATTTTATCAGCTGTCCCAGAACTGCATGCTGTGTGTATGTGCTGGTTCTGTTCACCAATAAACAGAATCTTTCTTTCCAATCAGCCTCCATTTTATTCCCGGTTTTGAACTGGACCTGGATATTTCTTCCAACAAGACATGTAGAGATCTTACCCAAAACTAGATTAGCATATCCTGAAATTAGAGGGGATTCCAACCAGTTTGTTGCTTCTAATTGCTTTATATTGATACTTCTTGTAAAGAAATTAAAATGAATATTCAGAAATCCTTCAAAGGATAATGTGTTGAATATTCATACATGTTGGCTGAATTTATTAAGAGCCAAGGTGTTAGCAATTAAGTCTCCAACTTTTAGCACTGTTATTGTTTCACTATGTGTGATATCAACACAAAGTTGTCAGTAGGCCTAGAAAGTTCTGTGCCTTTTAGATTTTTTCATAGTTTTTTTAACCCACCATTATTATTTTGTATAAATAACTCAAGTAGTAAACATATCTTATACTCCTTCCTTTTCCCATTTTCCCCACAACAACTCTATGAAGGGAGTTGGTATGAGTGTGGCAGACCAAAGATCACCTAGCCAGATTTCGTGCTTAAGCAGCACTAGAACTCACTTTTTCCTGTGAAAAACACCAAAGGTGTTTTTTTCAAGAGGCAACTGGATTTTCTCATTTTTCTTTGAAGACGTTTTGCTTCTCATCCAAGAAGCTTCTTCAGCTCTGACTGGATGGTGGGGAATGGAAGTGTGGGAAGCCCCCCCCCCCCCAATGAAATATTTTGAGGAATACTAAAAAGGCAAGATATTATGTTTCCCTAAAGGACAAATGGAGAAACATGCTCTTAAAAGACAGAAAGCAGATTCAGTCTCCCTGCCCCCAAGCAGAAACTGAGGAGGCAGCTTTTAGAAATTCAGATTTGGTCATCCATTTAAGACAGGATATTTTGAAACAAAGGCGGAATAGTAGAATTAGAAGCAGCCCCTCACCCAAGATCCAACACAGGAAGAAAGTCATTAGACAGAATAAGGAATTGCCCAACTCCCTTTCAGAACACAAGTCCCTTCATTGCACCATCCCCAGAGCAGTCCAAACTTCACCTGGGAGCTCAGATAAACAATAAGCCAGAGGTTAATCAGATTAGCTCAGACAAGCATCTAGGATTTGCATTTCCTCTTTTGCCTATATAGCTAGCTATGACCCCTACATAACCCCTACATCACTCCATACCCCATAAGATACTGACAACAGCCAATAGAATATTAAAGGGCATATTCTTGCACAGCAACAGGAAGCTTAAATACAAAGACCAAAGAAGTATAAAAAAACACCCCACTCTCAACTCCATTTTGTCAGCTGCCCAGAACCACAAACCTGGTGGTTCTGCTTCATCAATAAATGGACCCTCTTTCCAATCAGCCTCTATTTTATTTCTAGTGCCTTTCTCCCAGCTTGGAATTGGACCAGATGGATATTTATCCCAACAGAAGGATTTATACTCCTTGCAGACAGCTGGATATTTGCATTCTTTTAGCGGGTCATTAAGGTCACCTGGAGGTTTATCTGTGTCATCAGGGTCACCTGAGTGGGGCAAATTGGTGTGGAACCTTCTTGGAATTCTTGAAAGGACTGTGTTGTAGATTGAAGATAGATGATGTCATATCCCTCCTCCTATGTTGAGAGAGGGCTGCCTCTCAAGAAGAAAAAGTAGCAAGGACAAGGACAAGAAGCAAGGAGACTCAAGCAAAGATAAACAAACTCTTATATACACAGAACAGTTAAACTAAGCCATGTCCAGGCTCCAAGCCATCTCACATGGCTCACAACAAATTCTGTGTCTCAGTCACCAAATAGTTCCCGTTGGCTGACTTGTTGTTATGGCTATTCCAGTTCATAAATTCTTATACAGTGACAATATGGACTCAGGTAGAAGCTCATTCCAAAGGGCACGTTTTATCATAAACATGATCATTTTATGAGTATCATAAAATAATGCATAATTTTAATTAAGAATATATAGTTACTGAAATAAACCTAAAAAATTCATAACAGTTGGAGAATCATAAAAAGGTTTTCAACTTAGTCAGGAAACCGGCTCTGTCACGTACCAAGACCCACAAGTCTTAGTACAGAAACACATGTTTTCAAGGCTTTCTGAAAGACCAGCAGGGTGGGGCCAAACTAATCTCAAGGATAACCTTAGAGGATATTTAGTTTAACCCCCAACTCAGTGTAAGATCCTCTACAGCATTCATTATTTCATTCATTTGTTTGTTCGTTTGTTCGTTCATTCATTCATTCCATTTCTGTAGCCGCCCATCAATGACAATTATTTATAAAAGATAACCATTCCAGCATCTGTTTGAAGATATCCAGCGTACTTGAAGGGGCTGCTTGTTCTGTTCATTATCCTATAATTCTTTGATTTCTTTGCAATTTAGCTGTAGATGACAAGTAATAGGTGAGAGATCGCTTTGCAAATAGGAACAATTTTGAGATAACTCAGCCATGTGTGTATCATTATCTGTGTGCACATTTCATCTTGTATCTAAAACTGTGATGGTAAAGCTGAGTTTCTTTTAAATGGAGTAGCAATTGTGAGATGACAAAGTAATGTACCAAGATAGCAAATGTTTTTTTTAAAAAAACTACTGTATTCCACAAAGTTGTCCCTTTTTCCTTGAGGGAGTATTTGGCAAGCAAAAGTTCCAAAAATCTTCAAAAAAATATTTTTCCAGCCATATTCTGAGTGCTGTCCAATAATTAGAGTTATATATTATCATTTTTCCAATTCTCTTTCCTGAGTTTTCCCATTCCCAGCTCAGAATGTATGGATTCTTCTGTATGGCTCTACCAAAGAGCCAAGAAAACAAGAATTACTAAAGCACTGAGGAAAAACGAAGTAGACCACAACCTACTTCTTCGTTAGCTAGAAAAAAGTGGGATAGATAGCTTCACCACCAGGTGGATTCACAACTGGCTGACAAATCGTACTCAACGAGTAGTGCTTAATGGGTCTAAGTCTACATGGAGAGAAGTAAGCAGTGGGGTGCCACAAGGTTCCGTCTTAGGCCCAGTACTGGTTCTATGGGTGTGGCTTGGTGGGCATGGCATGGCTTGGTGGGCGTGGCTTGGTGGGTGTGGCAGGGGAAAGATATTGTAAAATCTCCATTCCCACCCCACTCCAGGGGAAGGTTACTGCAAAATCCCCATTTCCTCCCAATCAGCTGGGACTTTGGAGGCAGAGATAGATGGGGGCGGGGCCAGTCAGAATGTTTACTACCAGTTCTCCGAACTACTCAAAATTTCTGCTACCGGTTCTCCAGAACTGGTCAGAACCTGCTGAAACCCACCTCTGCCCAGTACTCTTCAGTATCTTCATAAATGACTTAGATCAGAGAATAGAAGAGGAACTCACCAAATTTGCAGATGGATCTTGACAGACTTGAACACTGGACCCCATCTAACAAAATGAAATTCAATGTAGGGAAAAGTAAAGTTTTACACTTACGTAAGAAAAACCAAAAGCACAATATAAACTGGAGGAGACCAGGCTTAATAGCAGTGACTATGAGAGGGATCTTGGAGTCTTAGTGGACAATCAGCTAAATATGAGCCAGCAGTGTGCAGCGGCAGCTTAAAAAGCCAATGCAATCCTAAATTGCATTAACAGAGGGATACAATCAAGATCAAGTGAGGTACTAATACCACTCTACAAAACCCTAGTAAGATCATACCTAGAGTACTGCATCCAGTTTTGGTCACCACACTATAAAAAAGATGTTGAGACTCTAGAAAAAGAGCAGAGGAGAGCAATCAGGATGATTAGGGGACTTGAGACTAAAACATGAAGAACAGTTACATGAACTGGGCATGGCTAGTCTAGTGAAGAGAAGGACAAGAGGAGACATGATAGCAGTGTTCCAATATTTGAGGGGCTGCCATAGAGAGGAGGTGGTCAAGCTGTTTTCCAAAGCACCTGAAGGCCAGACAAGGAATAATGGATAGAAACTGACCAAGGAGAGATTCAACCTAGAAATAAGGAGGAGCTTTCTGACAGTGAGAATAATCAACCATCGGAAGTTGTGGGAGCTTCAGCACTTGAGACTTTCAAGAAAAGATTGGATTGCCATTTGTCAGAAATGGTGTAGGGTCTCCTGCTTGAGCAGGGGGTTGGACTAGATGACCTATAAGGTCCCTTCCAATTCTGTTAATCTTTCAATCTGTTAAAAAAACAAACAGTGAACAGTTTTGTATAAGAGGCAATGCCATGAAGTTCAGGAGAATGTTTACCTTCCCTTTCTTCCAAATCAGTTTGGTGGCAAAGTCTTAGAATTATGATTGTATACATATATGTATGAGCATGACTGATCTGTTTTAACCAAAGTTCATTGCAAAAACATGAATGGGAAATGCATGGGATAAAAATGTGCATTAGAAAACAGAAAGTAAGGCCACATCATATGTACATTTATATTTAATATTTTCTAATAAGAAAACTTAAAACCAAAGTAAAATAATCTATTAAGGCAGAAACTATTTAATCAACTATGGTCCTTTAGTCCAGTGTTGTCTTCATCATATATAGCAAGAAAAAGATACATAACTCTGCAGCAGCAAAAATGGAGTAAATGGGTAGATGACCCAACAATTTCCATCTGCAGAAATGGCACTTATTCCTTGTTGGAATATTTTCCTATTACTAGATGAAATGAGACAAAAATGTATTATTACCATAGTACTAGCATACATTTCACAAATAGATAATGGGAAATTTTTTAAAAAAAATTTTTGATTTATATGCCGCCCTTCTCTGGAGACTCAGGGCGGCTTACAGTGCGTTAAGCAATAGCCTTCATACTTTTGTATATTTATACAAAGTTAGCTTATTGCCCCCACAATCTGGGTCCTCATTTCACTTATCTTAGAAAGGCTGGAAGGCTGAGTCAACCTTGAGCCTGGTGGAATTTGAACTTGCAGTAATTGCAAGCAGCTGATCTTAATAACAGTGAATTAGGACTCTTTTCTTCAGCCTTTCTGCAGTAAATGCCTTCCTCAACATGGGAAAATTTAAAACTTGAAAATAAATGATCTGTTGTATATTTTTTAAGCAGTGCATTCCATATGAAAGCCTATGAATGTTTAATAATTTCCACACACATGCACACACCCTACATAATTCCATAAAGTTGCTTTTGGCTCTACAAGCCTTCTGAACTTAGCTGGATGGGGAGAGAAATGAATATCTGAGCATCTGGATTGAAAACAGAGGCCTATGGAATCCAGCCTTGTGGTTTCCACAGAGTGTAGAATGAGGGAGAGAGAAGTCTGGCTTAAGACATGCTGAGATGGATTTTCAACTGTGACAGTGTGAATTCAGTAGCATTGATTCTTCAGAAACTCACAATATATTGTCTCAAAGCACTTTGTAGATTGATGATTTGCTCTTTAATTTAATTCACTCCTTGAAGATTTCCTCTCATGTTTGTTCTTCAGCACACACATAGCACTTTTGCTCTCTGAAATCTTTGTAGGGTGTTTCTGCCTATCCCTATCTTTTTTTCCCCATATATAAATCTTCATAAACCTGTTTCATTGCTCAGATTGGGTTCTTGTTTAAGAATTTTCATACTTGCATATGCTTTCTCTTCAACAGATGGAGTACCTGGCTTGGTACTGAAACTTTTGAAAAAAATATTGGAGTGATAGATTGAATGTTAGTCAGCGGTGCAATGTAGCTACAAAAAAAGCAAACAACTGCATCTGCTGAAATTAAAACTTTAAACCACACAAAGTAATCACTCTACTTTGCTTTGGTTAGACTCCACCCTATCTCGCATATGAGGTACAGTTCTGAACAATGCAATATAAGAGTGTTTCAGAAAAATTGTAACAATTCAGAGGTCAGTGAAGATGATTTTAAAAAAAAACTAGAAACTAAGTTAAGATGGATTCCCCAGCCAGTTATCTCTGAAGCTGACTTTTAAAAACTCCAGTCCAATGTGATGGCAATGGATTGGTCAGTACAGGTGCTGACTGGTCATTGCCCATCCAATATATGAAAGGAATACAGATTTCATGACCTGGCACTCTGGAGTATATTTCATTTTAGGAATAACTGTATTCTCTTTACTTTCTTTGTTTTTCCTTTATATTTACATGTATTAGATGCCTTCATATCTTCGTCCCACAGACATTTTTCATCTATTCCACCATCATTGCTTTGATGGCACAGTGAGCTGCCTAGACTCATTTGATGGCAAAATGGGTGGCATATAAATTTGATAAGCGAAGCCAAGCAAATTTTCCTTCCTTCCTATATTCTGCTGTCAGTTCATAAAAACTTCATAGTAAAGATGAACTGATAGTTCAGCTTCACAAAGTAAAAGTAGACGATTCAAGATATCTACACTGCATTTAAAGATTTAAAATAGAGGGTTGAGGAAAGGGAAGCTTTATAATACCATGGAAAGCAGGTTGATACTGTAAAATGGAAGAATGTTACCCACTTTTGAGCAGAAACCAAAATGGACCAACTGGGAGCTATAAGGATGTGTGATGAACTTCTAGAGAGGATGGGAAAATATGTGAAAAAAATCCATTGATTTAACAGTCCATTATTGCAGCAGTCTCCAACTTTTTTGGCACAAGGGATTGGTTTCATGGAAGACATTTTTTTCATTGACTGGGGGAGGGAGAGGGGTTTTGTATGCTACCTAGATCTTGCACGTGCGCAGATGAAGCTTTGCTTATTTGCACAGCCTGGTTCCTAACAGGCCACAGACCAGTACCGGTCCCTGGCCTGCAATTTGGGGACCATTGCATTATTGGATTAACTATATAAATTACAGGATCATGGAAAAAAAATGGCAGTTGGTGACCATCAGAGAACATAGGGGGCCACAGCCCAGGGGAAAATGGCTGCACTGGGCAGTGATCAACTGCTGGAGGGCAAAATCAAGTATTATAGCTATAGAAGCAAGTGTTGTAGACCATCTGCTTGGAAAGACTTAAGACCGCTTATGAAGTGCATTTCTGAAGTGGAGTTCAAAACACAGGTGAGGGTGCATTTGTGGTAGGGTGGGAAGCAGTGGAAGCAGTGGTGGGTTGCCCCCGGTTTGTACCAGTTCTATAGAACTGGTAGTAAAACCAGCAGGAGGCTCCGCCCACCCGACATCATCAAAATGCTTCTGCGCATGCTCAGAAGAGCGCATGCGCGCAGCCCCACTGCAAACCAGTAGTAAAGGTAAGTAGAACCCACCCCTGGTGGGAAGATATGTAGTGCTGTGGGTTCCTTCCCCAAACAACTATTTATTATCTTTCCAAATATATATGTAAATTTAGAACAAAACCTGACTGAGGTAATTCTGAAAATCGCAAGGCAATTGTAATAGTTTGGGGTGATTTGAATGCTAGGTGGGTATGTACAGGCCATTCATACAAGATCATATTAATAGCAACAATATCCCAGAAGAACTCTTCCCTGTATTGCCTTCATGATCTTTAGGAACCAGAAAATAAATGCTACATGATGATAGCTGTTAGCCCTGTTAATCAGGGTATAAAGTGTGACTTGCAAATTTTAGGGTGAGAAGTACCAAAGCTTTGTTTACTCTTTTACCTATTATTCAGGAAAAATAAACAGAACATCGGACCAATGCTACTTGTATTTGGTTTCTCCTATCCCGCAGCAGCTCACTGGATATTTATATCACGTATCATGTTGGCATTGCCTTATTGTGAGTATCCACTTGGTTTTCTTGACAGAAAAGTAGAACGGATTGCTGTTGTCTTCAGCAGTGGATTACATTTAGTCTGACCCCTCATCTATGACTTGTCAGTTCTGGCTAGTCCTTGTGCGAGTGTACACTCTCAACTGTCTAGGTCAGGGGTGTCAAACTCAAGGCTCGCGGGTCAGATCCGGCCCTTGAGGTGGTTAGATCTGGCCCGCGGGGCCACCCAAGAAACAGTGAAGGACCAGCCCGTGGGGTGTCAGCCCAGCCCAGGCTGACCAAGCGCTGATCTGCAGACTGTAGCCAGGCTTAGATCCAATGCACTGCCTCAGATCCGCAGTGCCGCCTTGGCTCTGCCCCTTGGGCGTGTGCACAGGAGGCAGTGAGTACTCAGGGCCTGGCATTCCTGGGGACTGCATTCTGAGCATTTCTCTTTTACCGAGGACGCCAGCCTTCAAGCATGCACTGCTTCCTACACACAGCCCTCACCATGCCCGCACCAGTGTTTCCATGCCCCACTCACTGATTCTTCACATGTGTCTGTGTCAGAGGTGGGTTTCAGCAGGTTCTGACCAGTTCTGGAGAACCGGTAGTGGAAATTTTCTGTAGTTTGGAGAACCAATAGTAAAAATTCTGACTGGCCTGCCCCCATCTATTCTCTGCCTCCCAAGTCCCAGCTGATTGGGAGGAAATGGGGATTTTGCAGTAACCTTCCCCTGGAGTGGGGTGGGAATGGAGATTTTACAGTATCTTTCCCCTGCCATGCCCACCAAGCTGCGCCCACCAAGCCATGCCATGCCCATCAAGCCACACCCCCAGAACTGGTAGTAAAAGTTTTTGAACCCCACCACTGGTGTGTGTATATGCAGGGGGGAGTTGTCCAGCAGCAGGGGCTCCGCAGCTTGCTGCGATCACTAGGCTGGTCCTCCAAGAAGCAAACATGGTAGCGGCAGTGGCACCAGAAGCGAACAGAGTCAGGGGGGAGGTGGACCACCATATGTGCCTGCTCCATCCCACATGCTTCCCCACTGCGCCTCTTCCTCCGGATACTGCTGCTGCCATGGGCTGAGACAAAGTGAGATGGCGTGGGGTGGGCGGCTACTGCCAGACACCATCAGGCCGCCTACTCCATCCCATCTGTTTTTGCTTGCAGTTGGAGAGCAGGTCACCACTGGCCATCTCCTTGGCCCACTTACCAGTCCTGCCCTTGACCCACACCTGGAGTGTGTTCTCCTCACGCACTCGATGCACCTCAGCACTGCTGTGGGCCGCTGCCACCATCAAGGCTGCCAGCAGCTCACACAGTTCCATTAGGCCGCTGACATCACCACCCAGAGCACCAGGCCCACCCAGCCCGAAGGAGGCGAAGCGGCCAGCTAGACAGGCTGAGTAGAGATGATAGAGCATGCCCAGGCCCAACCTCCACCTGCTGCAGATGCTTCTGCCACTGCTTGGATGGCCAGCCTGGTGGTGGCAGTGGGCTCCAGAGCCACAGAGTGTGCCAGTTGAGGGGCCACAGTCTGCCTGAAACCATTGGCTCCTGCACACAAAGGGCAGTGAGCGTGTGGTGGCTGACAGTTTCCAGCAGCAGCTGCCCTACCCCCTGCCTCGTCTCATCTCATTCCACAGGATGTGCTTCCCACCCACTGCCCCACCCACCAGAGACCCCTAGATTCCCTCCCCAACCCCACCTGGCCCCCACAGGCACCCCCCATGCAAGTTCACATGGTTGTTCCAAAGGTGCTTTTTTCTTGAATGAGAAGCGAAACATCTTCAAAGAAAAAACAGGAAAGTCCGGTTGCTTCCTGAAAAAGTACCTTTGAGACATTCTTTCTTGTTCCAATATGCAGGACAGTGAATAATGGTTTTAAATTATAGGATGGCATATCCTACTGAACACTAAATAAATTTCTTAAAGGATGAGCATTAGACACATTATCCAAGTAAAGTAGAAGTAGATTCTGTAACGGGGCTCCTCATTGTTAGAGAAAGACACTTTTGAAGGTTAAACACATCGGGGACTAGGAGTCTCTAATCTATGGTCCAGTGTATTACAGAAGGCTTATGATTGTTTGCCAAGAATAAAGTAGCAAACTTAGTACAAATGTTTGTAACTCTAAAACTGCTGAATTAACTAAATCCTTTGTTTGAAACTGTATAAAGACTAAGGTCTTAGAACCATAAGTTGTTCAGATCTTGAGGTATCAATTACCTATCTGATCCTATTGCGCAATAATAAACTGAGTCTGTCTTCTTCTCCTCCTCTCTTCCTCCCTCTCTTAACCTCACTCCTACTCTAATTTCCCTTCCCTTCCTTCATCCCTCTCTATTGCTCTTTCCTTTTCTGCACATGGACTACTCAGAGGGCTGAAAAAGTTGTTTTTGACTGGTCCTTGCACTTTTGACCAGTCCTCGAACTTACGACTGTCCTCACATTTTACGTTTTTCACCCTATCTTGTCACCATGGTGAAGAGAAGCAGTTGTGAAATGAGTGACACCGTTTTTAGGAATGCTACAATGGGCATAAATAATGACCAGTCATAAATGCGAAGACTGGTCAAAAGTGCAAGGACCTGTCAGAAATCACTTTTTTCAGCCTTCTGGGTAGTCCTTTTGTGCACATGGGTCCTGTGCCAAGGGAAAGGGCGATGCTGCAGGTAAGACTGAGCTGAGGGCAGCCACCTGGCGGCGGAGAGTATTCGGTGCGAGGCCTCTGTCAAAACCACCTATCATCAGGGGGAAGACGCTCTTGGAGCTGGCAGAGCCAGATAGATGAGGTGCGGTTGAAGAATGAGGCCGATGTAGCCGCTCGAACGGCCCAAGCGGCCACCTGGTGTGACTTGTGGAAGACAAGTTCGGCCCTTTTATCCACCGAGCGTAGGCTGTCCGCAGAATTGTTGGAAAGGACAGCAGACGACGACAAGGCAGCAACTGGGGCATCCACGGAGGGCAGGGTGAGCAGGTCCTGGAGAGAGGGCGCCAAACAAAAAAGTTTTTTATCAAGGCCGTTCGGTGCCGCCAGAGACCCAGGCTGGGTCCAGGGCTGCTGAACAACCTCAGACAATAGCTGCGGGCAGGGAATAAATTACTGATCCGCTTTGGGCACAGCAAAGAGGGCCTCATGTGGAGATGGGTCGTTTGGTTAATCTGGTTGAGCCCGGGCGGCAGCCAGCTGTGTTGTAACAATGGCTTTGTGGAGCAAGGCTTTAAACAGAGAGGGCCAGAACAAACCCGTGAAAGTGGGCTTGTCGGGCAGAATGTCCTCATCCTTGGAGAACTCCATGTCTCTGTCCTCCTCCTAATCCAATTGTGAGTCATCGCTGTGGTCTGACTCTTGGAGAGAATAATCACTGGGCTCGGCTGCAGCCCTGGGGGGGGTGGGGTGGAGCTGTTGACGCTGCACACGGTTGAGACCTTTCTGGCAGGAAGCCTTCTGGCTGTACCACCGCAGGAAGACTGGTGGTCAACATCCTAGAGAGGGTCGCCGAAATCATGGCCTGTAAGTCACAGTAAAATGGCTGGTGACCCTCCAGCAAATGGACTCCTTCCACCATAGGCGTGAAGGTGGCCTCGGGCACTGGATGAGACAGGTTAGGATGAAGAGCCGCAAGCAGCGCAGAGGGCGGTGGTAATGCCGGTGGTGCCTGTTGTTGACCGAGTGCCTCCAGCTGGTGAAGTGGCAGGACCCCGATGGGATCCCCCTGTGGTGGCACCTGAGAAGCAAGCTGAAGTGGAGCAGGTGAGGGAGAGGGAGCCGGAACCAGCAGCACTGCTGGTTGCGCAGGTGGCTGGGCTTTGCACTGTGCTTGTTCAAAGCGACATTCCAGGGCTTCATGACACATTTTGCGGCCTTGGCCTCGGCCTCAGAAGGCTTGTGACCCTTCGAGGATGAGGGGTGATCAGATCCAGAAGGGGGCTTGGAACGTTTCTTGGCCCCTTTGTGCGAGAGGCGCTCCATAGATTGGGCCTTCAGAGGGCTTTGGGGCTGCTCCAGATCCGATGAAAGCTCTGAATTGGCCATAGCTGAAGGATTGTTGTTTAGGGGTTTTTTTTTAATATTCAATTGGTGGGGTGAGCGGGGGAAAGGATGCACCTACAGTGGCACCCCCAGTTCGGTTCCTTCCAAGGGAACAGGTGGAGGAGACTGCCGTTCAAAGTCCAGCAAGCACAAAATGGCGGCTGAGGCTTGGATGACGCTAAAATGGTCACCAAGCCTGACGAGAAGAGGAGGAGATGATGCAGTGAGGCAAAGCCAGCAAAAAATGAAAGGTTGCAAGTTGGAAGTACCGGAGAGCAAGGCCAGAGCAATCAGGTAAGCTGGCGGTACTGCAGGGCGAGGAGGCGTCGAGGAGGAACAGAAGTATGGGCAGAGCACGCAGCCGGTCAACGAGGAAAAGGTCCCAAAATGGCACGAGCACGGGAAAAAAACCCCGGCTACAGCACGCAGAATGGCAATGCCAGGCGATCCCCGGGGAAAAGGCGCAAGCCATGAGAAAAGGCTCAGAGCACAGCCGCCAGTCAGGTGAAGCCCCTCAGCGTCAAATACGATGACAACAGTCCCCGAGTGCTGTGGGGCAATGAATAGGCGCAGGGTATGCCGCTGTCACTGGGCAGGAAAAACCCTGAGTCCTCATTGAGGGTGTGGGAGGCCGAAGCGGCGGCAGTTGGAAAGACGAGCCACACGCCCATTGCACTGACCAGCGGTCTCAGCTGAAGCGCAGGCACACACACGCTCTCACATGCACGCAGAGATGCTAATTCCAAGGCAGAGCTCTGCGGCTGACAATTGAGGAGCAGGGGAATGCTGTCAAAGGAGACGGCCAGGAACTGCAACGCCGTCAAACCTCCATGCCGACAGCCACAAACCGAAAGAGCGAGCGGCAGGAAAAGCGCACGCAGAGATGCCAATGATCAAGGCAGAGCTCTGTGGCTCGAATAGGGGCAGGCGAGCGGGCTCGCAAAGATGCCGATTGAGGAGGCAGAGCTCTGCAGCTTCAACAAAGGCAAGCGAGAGCGGGGGACCTGGAGCCCCAGGCCCAACACTGCTCGTCGGCAGGAGAAAGTAGATAGCGATGTCACAAACAATTTGAAAAATAAAGTAGAGTAAAAAATATTATAAAATATTATAAAATAACCAAAAAATGAGGAAAAAAGGCACAGAGCAATCGAAGGCACTGTATCTATCCTGACTGAGTGAAAGGAACTGAGCCTCAGCCAGGCCTCGAGGGCGGAGTCAACAATCTTTAAAGATACAGGCACTCAGTATATCTTCCTAACTGAGGGAATTACCCACACTCTTGGATTCTCCAAGCAGCGCTCTAGAGAATGGCCACAATTCATGAATTGATACAAATATTTGGGTCTTTCCCAATCCAGAATTTTCAATAAAACATCACATGCACAATGGCCAAATTGATCAATGATGCATAAAAGTGCATCAATGGTAGTTTATACACTCTGACAATGTTAGCAGAGGTTAACGAAAGCTGAGTGGATAATAAGGTGACCAATCGTCTTCCTTTAGGGAGGACAGTCCTTCTTTTGCAAATTCTGTCCTCTCTTTTTTTTTTAAAATTTGATTTATATGCCGCCCTTCTCCGGAGACTCAGGGTGGCTTACAATGCGCTAAGCAATAGCCTTCATACTTTTTGTATATTTATACAAAGTCAGCTTGTTGCCCCCACAAACTGGGTCCTCAATTTACCTACCTTAGAAAGGATGGAAGGCTGAGTCAACCTTGAGCCTTGGTGAGATTCGAACCTGCAATGATTGCAGGCAGCTGATGTTAATAACAGGGCTTTAGACCACTGTACTATCCAAGGCTCTTGAAAAGTGTCCTCCTACATGTCCTCCTGTAAGGATTGCCTCTCCTTTCAACTTAAGAAAGTAAAAACTCTTGAAACGTAATATTTCAAAAGGAACCTTTTATTAAGCAGCAGTGACAGCAATGGATTCAAAGCAACATCTGAATACCGTTAGGCAAGACAAGTAGGATTAAAGCAGTAGAGACCCCTCCCTTAAGCCAAAATGCAGATTTTAACCAATACACAAGTATGATGTTTTCTTTACCAGCTGCCCTGAGAACCGGATAAACATGTATTCACATCGTTATCCTCCATTATCCTTTAAAGTGTAACAGCCCACATGGCTGTCATAAACATTCCTCAATGTTAAGGAGATCTCAGGGCGCTTTGGTGCCAGGATATAGGTTGTAAAATATCTGTTGACACAGGCAATGCTAGTAAATCAAATGCAGTTGGGGACAGAGCAGCTATTATGAAACACTTGACCACCAAGAAACATAAGCAATCATCAGATGCATCTGCTTCCAGTTGTAAAGTAACAAGTTTTTTTAAAACTTCAAATTATTCTGAAGATGAAAAACAGTTAGTTACAATGGAGGGAACATTTATTTATTTATTATTTATTTATTAAATTTGTATACCGCCCTTCTCCTGCTGGACTCAGGACGGTGCACAGCCAAGTAAAAACATACAATACAAAATTTAAAAGAATTATAAAAGATTATATATTATGGCCAAAAATTTTAAGATCTACCAATTAAAACCCGTTTTATAATTAAAATCTAATATCTCAGAAAAGGGAGGGGGGGTTACGCCAGCCCTGCTTGCTGAAACAGAAGAGGGCACGGTGAAAAACCCGGAGATCTGATATCCTCCGAATCTCCAGGGGCAAATCGTTCCAGAGGGCAGGTGCTGCCACAGAGAAGGCCCTCCCCCTGGGGGTCGCCAGCCGACATTGCCTGGCTGACAGCACCCTGAGGAGTCCCTCTCTGTGGGAGCGTACTGGCTGGTGGGAGGCTATTGGCGGCAGAAGGCGGTCCCGCAAATACCCAGGTCCGATGCCATGGAGCACTTTAAAGGTGGTAACCAACACCTTGAAGCGCACCCGGAAGTCCACCAGGAGCCAATGCAGCTCACGCAGGAGAGGTGTCACATGGGAGCGCCCCGTCGCTCCCAAAATCCCCTGCGCGGCCGCATTCTGCACCAGTTGGAGCCTCCCGGTGCACCTCAAGGGGAGCCCCATGTAGAGAGCGTTGCAGTAGTCCAGGCGGGAAGTGACGAGTGTCTGAGTGACCGTGCGCAAGGAGTCCCGATCCAGAAAGGGACGCAACTGGTGAATCAGGCGGACCTGATTAAAAGCCCCCCTGGCCACGGCCATCATATGCTCTTCTAAAGACAGCCGTGAGTCCAGGAGGATGCCCAAGTTGCGAGCCCTCTCCATGGGGGCCAATAGCTTGCCCCCAATAGCCAGCGATGGCACCAGCTGGCTATATCGGGATGCCGGAAGCCACAGCCACTCGGTCTTGGAAGGGTTGAGTCGGAGCCTGTTATTCCCCATCCAGATCCACACGGCCTCCAAGCACTGGGACATCACTTCAAGGGCATCGTTGGGATGGCCTGGGGTG
The DNA here is from genome assembly GCA_012654045.1 of Ptyas mucosa. Classification (NCBI taxonomy): domain Eukaryota; kingdom Metazoa; phylum Chordata; class Lepidosauria; order Squamata; family Colubridae; genus Ptyas; species Ptyas mucosa. The sequence continues at coordinate 6,706,977 of WNWU01000064.1, read as the reverse complement.
GAGATGTACAGCTGAGTGTCATCAGCGTACTGATGGAATTCCACCCCAAAGCCATGGATGATCTTGCCCAGCAGCTTCACATAAATGTTGAACAGAAGGGGCGAGAGGACCGATCGCTGTGGCACCCCACATGCAAGGCGCCTCAGGGTCGACCTCTGCCCCCCTGTCAACACCGACTGTGTCCGGTCGGAGAGATAGGAGGAGAACCACCATAAAACAGTGCCCCCACTCCCAGCCCCTCCAACCGGCGCAGCATGATACCATGGTCAATGGTATCAAAAGCCACTGAGAGATCTAATAGGACCAGGATAGAGGAACAACCCTATCCCAAGCCCTCCAGAGATCATCCACCAACGCGACCAATGCCGTTTCCATGCTGTGCCCAGGCTGGAAGCCGGACTGGCGCAGATCCAGATAGACAGCTTCATCCAGGTACCCGGGAAGCTGTCGTGCCACCACACTCTCAACAACCTTCGCCACAAAGGGAAGGTTGGAGACCGGACGATAGTTAGCCAAAACAGCCGGATCCAGGGCAGGCTTCTTGAGGAGGGGCCTCACCACCGCCTCTTTCAAGGCAAGTGGCAAGACACCCGCACCCAAGGAAGTGTTGATAATCCCCTGGAGCCAGCCTCGCATAACCTCCCGGGAGGCCAGTACCAGCCAGGAGGGACACGGGTCCAATAAACATATGGTCACGTTCAGCCATCTCAGAATCCTGTCTATGTCCTCAGGAGCGACAGGATTGAACTCCTCCCAAATGACATTCTCAAGATCGGCCTCCATCATCCCGTCTGCACCTACCCAGTCAGAGACCAGGCCTTCCCGAATCTGAGTGATTTTATTGTGCAGATATTGCACAAAATCCTCAGCACGACCCTGCAAGGGATCCTCCCGTACTCCTGGATGGAGGAGGGAGCGGGTCACCCTAAACAGAGTGACTGGGCGATTATCTGCCGATGCAATAAGAGCGGAAAAATAGTTAAATTTTGCCGCTTTTATCGCCACTAGGTAAGTCTTAATATGAGCTCTTACCTGTGTTCGGTCAGATTCAGAACGGCTCGACCTCCAACTGCTCTCTAGGCATCTTTTTCGGCACTTCATCTCCCTCAGCTCCTCAGAGAACCAAGGGGCCAAGTAGACTCGGCGACGGGTCAGAGGCCACAAAGCACAACTCGGACCAAAGCGCCAGCGGCTGCCCTATCCCAGGCAGCCACCAGCTCCTCGGCCGAGTCATGAGTCAGAGCCTCAGGAAATGGCCCAAGCTCCATCTGGAACCTATCAGGATCCATCAGGCGGCTAGGGCTGTTCCGCCTCCCTGTGGCAGGGTGTGGTGGTTAGAAGGTCAAGCCTAAGAAGGGAATGATCTGACCATGACAAGGGCTCAATAGCTACCGCCCCAATTGCAAGATCATTCATCCACTGCCCAGAGACAAAAATCAAGCCCAGAGTGTGTCCTCCCGTGTGAGTGGGTTCATGAATTAGCTGGGTCAGGTCCATGGCCATCATGGAAGCCATGAACTCCCGAGCTGCCTCCAACGTTTCACCGACAGATGGCAGGTTAAAGTCCCCCATGACCATAAGCCTGGGGGTATCAACCGCCACCTCGGCAATCACGTTGAGTAGCTCGGGCAGGGTAGCTGACACGTGGCAGGGAGCCAGGTACGTGATCAGCAAACCCATCTGCCTCCCATGTCCCCACTTCACCAGGAGAGACTCACATCCGTCTATCTGAGGTACAGTGGCCTCCCTAGGAGCAAGACCTTCCTTTACCAGGACCGCCACCCCCCACCCCTCCCCTGGGCCCTCAGCTGATGGAATGCATAGAAACCCGGTGGGCACATCTCAACGAGTGGGGCCCCACCCTCCTGGCCCAACCAGGTCTCTGTAATACCTACCAGGTCCGCACCCCCCTCCTGAACCAAATCACAGATGAGGGGGGCTTTATTTACCACGGACCTGGCATTGCACAACATCAACCGGAGGCCCTGGGCCTGAGAATCTGAACAACCCAGGGAGCGAGAAGAGCATTGGGGGCCAGAGCACGCAATCGCTCGCAAGTAGCGAGTGCGACCTCCCCTAACATGATATGGTCCCCTGCTCCCGTCATATCTGCCCCCCCCACTTACAGTACCAATGGAAACACCCTCCCCTCTGTAGGAATTAGCCCCCCTGACCCCCCTCAACACCTGTGGGTTGCCCCCCAAACCCACCCCAGTCGTACATTTTACATTTTCCCTCCCACCCCTTAAAAAACAAATTAAAAACGAATAGAAAGAACTTTTAAAATCCCCTACACCTTCGTGCCACCTCTCAGGATCCCAGGACCTGTCCTTGAGGTACTTTTTGGCAAGGCCAGCGGGCCACTTCCAGGAATGGGGGGCATTCCTTAGAGCCCATAAGTCCGATCTTGCATAGAGTCGCGAAGCCATAAACAGCCATGGAAAAGGGTGCGACAATGGCCAACAGAAGATGTTAGTAATGGACTGGAAACTGGTTAAAGTTCTCCCAGACGTCGGGAACCTCCTTTCCCAGGCATTCCCTCACCACACCTGGGTGAGGCATAGTTGGTAACTGCCATCGTCCTCACACTACGACGGCCTCCCAGACTTCAACTGAGGAGTTCTGTCCGGCGGTATTTTCGACCCCTGCAGCGCTCTCACCCCTGCAGAGCCAGTTCGATGTCATAGAACTGCCACTGCCCTCTCAAGGCAGTGGGAATCCCTGCCCAGGACAGGCCAGTTCCATGGAGGGGGTGAAACCAGCGCCCTCACAGCCATCCAGGTCTAAGTTCCGGCTCGCTAATCCTGGGCAGGGTCCCCAGATGGATTAAATGGGGCCCAGGGTTCAACACCCCCTCTAGGGGGGTAGGGAAGTCTCATGGGTTAATACCCTCCAAAGACCCCTCTTGCCCGGGGAGTGCCCAGAAAACACAATAGGCACAACCAGTACAGCTCCGGTGGTCAATCCCAGCGGCAACCAGCAGAGAGCAGAGGTGGTCCCTTGATGTCTCATAGGCAAAGCAGGCCTCACATTTGCTGTCGGCGTCGGCAGAACAAGCCTCGAGCCAGCGAGCCGCCTCCGACTCCCTTTGACTCCACCCCTCCAGTTCTTGTCTCCTCCGCCGACCGGCTCAAGATCCCCCAGACTTTCCAGGCGACCCTCTCGGGCATTCTCAGAGAGGGTCCGCTCCATTCTCGCTCCTCGGCCTCCCAACGACCTGGCTCGCCGACTCCGCCGCTCCGCCGCTCCGGCCTCTCTGGGCCCTTGCAGCTCATACCATAATTCACAATCAAAGTTTTCCTAGTATGGATTGTATAACTAAATTATTGAAAAAGTTTCACGATGCTAAATTTTCATGCGCCAGGACAAAATGCAAGGGTATTATTAAATCAGTATTTAAAAATTACTGTGACAAAATACTTACAGAAGATTTGGAAACTGCAGCATTTATAATGATGCATCCAATCATAATGAAACTAAATTGTATCCAATACTAGTAAGATATTTTAATGTTACCAAGGGCATTCAAGTACAAATTTTAAATTTAGAATCCATTGAGGGTGAAACTGCTGAAATTTTGTCAAACCATCTATACAGAGTAATAAATGAAAACAATTTGAAATCCACAGATGTTGCCCTAACAGCTGATAATACAAACACAAATTTGGGTGGGCGAAGACGCAAAGGGGTGAATAAAAGTAACCCTTGTATATGTAAAATTACAAGATTTACTCCAAAAGAAAATACTAGGAATAGGTTGTAATGCACATATTTTGTCAAATGCAATCAACATGATGTCATGTGCCATGCCAATTGATGTAGAAGTAATAATAACTACAATTTATTTATATTTTAGTCGTTTTACAGTTCATGTGGCTACTTTAAAACAATTTTGTGAAGAAGTGAATGTTCAATACAAAAATCTTTTAGGATATGTTAGTTAGATGGCTTGCTCTAACATCTACGTGTTCTACAATTATTTGAGCCTCTCCATTCATATTTTTTAAGTTTAGACAAATGTCCTAAAATCCTGGAATCATTTTTCAGTAATGAAATATCTGAGATATTAATGTATTTTGTACATAATCAAGCTTCTATTTTTCACAAAATGATTCAAAAGATTGAAGGTGAACACATTTCAGCTACAGAAGTTAGTCTTACTTTGAATGACTTTATCCTTCAATATAAAACTCGATTTGAAGAAAAGTTTCTTCCTTTAGTTATAAAAAGAAAATAGTCATACTTAGAGGAATCAAATCCGGACATAACAGAAATGTTTATCAATGAAATGCAGAATTTTTACCAAACATGTTTACCAAACATATATCGAAAAATGGTCTGAAACAAACATCACAGGAAATAACAGTTTTCAATGGTGTTTTTTGACTTCATCGCAAGTATATTGGACAGATATTGAATCTTGTGTTGAGAAATGCCAGACATTAAAATAGATGACAATTGTCTCTTTGAAGAAATTAGAAGACTGAATGTATTTTAAATTCTGAAAAATTAATACAATGGGAAAATAAACACATTGAAATTGATAAAAGATGGGTGGAAATATTCAGCCATTTCAAAAATGAACATATTTCATGTGAAAATGTATTTATTCTTGTTCAATTTAAATTGTGCTGCTCTGGAACTAATGCAGCAGTTGAAAGGGTTTTTTCAATTGCTAATGATTTTTGGAAAAGTGAGAAATCGAGATTGAATGTTGATACTCTAGCTGCAGGAGTTGCCATAAAATTCAATATGAAGGATATTTCTTGTTCAGATATTTCTAATATATTGTTGGAAGATGATACATTGACAAAAAGTATTCATTCAATGGAAAAGTACTCATTTAAATAATTATTATAGGCATGTAAGCATAATTACAATATAAAATGTTATTGTTACAAATGTTTTTTATTATGCATTTATCATATTATAGTGTATTCTGTATTATTGTTGCAATGAATAAAATGTTTCTTTTATTTACGATTTTTTTTCTTCAATTTATTTGTGTCCTCCTTCTCATTGTAAAAAAGTTGGTCACCTTATGGATAATATATATTAAGTTCCAGAGATCACGATGTCTGTTAGAGTGTGTGTGTGTGTGTGTGTGTGTGTGTGTAACTAAGAGAAAGAACATGTGAATTATGTCTATGTGTGTACATGAAGAATCAGTTCACTAGAATCAGTTTGTTGCTGATTGTAAAAACAGGCAGAATTTGATTTGAATGAGTGCCTGAGTTGTAAAAGGGATTTAGCATTTTGAATCTATTTAAAGGGAATAATACTACTGAACTTGGAATTAAGTATGTCCCAGTTTTTAAAGCCAGGAAAAGATGCATCATTTAACAAATAGGGTACAAATGACACATAAAATTCAGCTTCAGCTTCAAAAGCATAAGAAAGAGCTGTTGCTTGATTGCCAGATAACAAGTTTCACATTCTCTTTTCTTTGGAATTTCAAATCTACAGAGGCCAAGAAGACCATTTGAAAAGGGCAAATTCCTTTCTTCTCTGTCAGTTATTTTCCCTTTATTTTTGCAATGAGAACTTATACTCAAGAAGCAACTTGTGATTTTTAGGCATGAGGATTCACATAGTGGATACTGTGGAAAAGCTCTGAAGAGAATAGCTTGTTACCTTAACATATTTGGGAATAATATGTTAAGGTTTAATTGAAACCCCATCTTTCTTTGAAAACTTTGCTGACTTGAAAACTTTTCTGCTGACTGGATAAATAAGAATAATACCTATAATATAAAAACAGAAAAAAATAACCAAAAAACAGTGCATGCTACCAGAAGTAAAAACCACCTAATGACTCGGTACATGATTTTGCCTGCTTAGTCTGCTCATACCATGCTACTAATCAGTGGTGGGTTGCTACCAGTTCGCTCCGGATCAGGCGAACTGGTAGTGGCAACAGTGGGAGGCTTGGCCCACCTGCTTCTGTGCTTGTGTATAAGTGTTGTGCGTGCGCGAGCATGCACCCATGAGCAAACCAGCAGCGACAGGTTTTGAAACCCACCCCTGCTACTAATGGAAGGAGCACTTACGGTGCCAATCTTGCAGAATGGAAATTTGCCATTCTCAGTCATTTTGCCATTTCAGTTTTGAGTCAAATTAAGCAATACTCTCTTAATGTAATAAAGTACTCTCTTAAAATAAAATAATAATTTTTTTTAATTAAATAGGTCAAGATTTTTATCCAGCAGGGAAATGGGTAATAGATGTTGCATCCAGATGCCACACTCATGACAAGGACGGAGCAGCCAATTGGCCTGATCGACAGCTCCCAGCCGGCGGGAAAAGGGCGCTTCCTGATTGGGCCAGCTGCTGACAGCTCTGCATATATAAGAGCTGTCAGTGCCTCAGAAGCTGCTCGCTCTCCAACGTCCTCAGTATCGAGCGGGTCTGTTGTTAACTGTTGTTGTTTAATAAATGTTATAATTACCTCACCTCGCCTCCGTTCTCATACATTGTTCTCAGAACAGAACAATTTGGCGACGAAGATGAGATTTTTGTGAAGAGGCAGATTGAGCGGCAGCCACCAAAGGACTGAGATAATGAGCTGGTCACTGCTACAAGAAGTTGAAAGAAGCTGTCAGACAGATGAGGGATCACGAACTTGGCCACCCTCTCGACGTTCACACCTTTCAATCAAGCAGCAGAAACCTGGGACTCATTCTTAGATAGTTTCCACTGTTTCCTGACTGCCAATGACTATAAAGGTTTGCCAGGGGACAGGAAATTAGCTGTGTTCTTAAGTGTCTGCTGACATGACATGTTTGAGACAGCCCGGGCACTCCTGGCACCTCAGACAGTCCACAATGTGCTGTGGGAAGCCTTGTTAGCCACTTTGAAGGGGCACTATGCGCCCTTATCATTGTTGTGTCTTCGGCTCCCGAGCCCAGACCTCCGGAGGAAGAATCCTCCGAAAGTGAGGAGGAGGAGGAGGCAAGGCCTCCCTCCCCTGGCCCGTCTGGTTTGGCACCACCCCAGGCCCCAGCTGAAAGCCCTGTGGAAGAAAGCTCCTCTGAGTCAGACGTTAATGAGGAGAGGGAGTGGATTAATCCCAGGTGGCGACGATCAGAGAGATGGGCTCAGCAAAGGAGTGGGTGGGGCCGAGCACGAGGTGATGAGTCACAAAGCCAACGTCCCACAAGGTATAAAAGGAGCTGACCTTACCTTGTTGGCTTTTGTGACGAACAAAGTTTTAACCTGACTGTTTGTTGTCGGACTTGCCGGAACGCCTTATCAGGGACTGGCCGTGGCAACTCAAAATAACAGCTGTCTTTATCTCTCCCGGGCTCACTACCAGCTTGTTGTTTATGGATGGTAAATAAACAACTTCTGAACACTTCTGTTCGTGTGTGTGCTTGTCTGGGCTTCTGAAGCAGGGAGGGGACAGAACAATCATCTAGAGTTGCTAGACGCTACGTGTTCAGGCAGCGAATCCAGGCTGAGGGGGAACTATCAGTCAATACATGGCAGCATTAAGAAGTGCTGCCTTGTATTGTAATTTCAGAGATTACTTAGAAGATCTCCTCCTGGATCAGCTAATTTGTGGGGTCAGGGATATCTGATTGCAGCGTAGGTTATTAGCTAGAACGGATATTATGCTGCAAACTGCAATAGTTTGCTAGAGCCTCTGAATTATCCTCAAAATCAGCCACTGAGATAAGGAAGAACCTTAGCAGCAGCCCGTCTGGTAACCGGGAAGCATCCTCGGTGCACCAGGACGAGGTCGACCCAGATCAGTTGTCAGAAGATGAGGAGGACGTGAGTCGCCTTCAAACGTCTCAAAAGAAAAGCTGGGGCCCAGAAAAGAAAAAGGTACAAGCCCCGCACATAGGTTGTGGAGGAAATGCAGGCTTAAGAACATATGCAGGTTTAAGAACGCGGACTGCAGGAGATGTGGGAGAAAAGGCCACCTCGCACGGGTCTGTAAGGCAAGCCAGCCAGCTCCTAATAATTTATCCAGACACAGTCTAGAATACCGGCCCTGAAACAGACAGAGTAGAATAGAGGAAGAATGTTTCACTATTTACAGGGGTTTTTGTCACCCCAAAACAATCATAAATCAGGTCAATGTGAACTTGAGGGGGAAAAAATTTCCTCACAGTTCTCATTGAGGGACAACCCTGTAAAATGGGATCATCCGTGTCTCTTGTTTCTTGGAACACTATTAAACGATTGCTGCCCTCCATGTCAAAGAGGCGTTTATCTTCTTGTTGTTTTCGCCTGCATGATTACCAGGGCAATCACATTCCAGTCGTGGGCTCTAGAAAATTTCAAATCAAATACCATGGGTTCTGTGGCCACCTCAAACTAATTATTATTGATGGCGCACTACCCAGTTTACTAGGATTGGACTGGTTTGACGCCTTGGGATTAAATGTGACTGGAATTCACACTACTACATCTGCAGGATTCTCTGGCTTGTTCTGCAAATTCTCAGACTTTTTAGCGAAGGGCTAGGCAAATACATTGGCACACCAATTTCGTTTAATTTGGATCCTACAGTCACTCCTGTGAGGCTTAAGCCTTGAAGAGTGCCGTTTGCCCTTCGCCCCCAAGTGGATAGAGAAATATATAAATTAGTGGCTCAGGGCATCTTAAAACAGGTTGATCATGCCCATTGGGAGACACAAATTGTCATCCCTCTCAAGGCTGATGGACCCATCCAATTCTGTGCGGATTACAAGGCAACCATCAATAGGGCTTTACAGGCAAACCCCTATTCTGTCCCTGTAGTACAACAACTGCTTCATTCCTTGAGCCATGGCAAAATTTTCGCCAAATTAGATATGGCTCAAGCTTATCAACAATTGGAAGTTGAGGATGCCACCACAGAGGTACAGACGATCGTCACCCACCAAGACGCCTTCCGTTGCCGCTGATTGCAGTTTGGGGTTTGCGTAGCCCCTGGCATTTTCCAATCCCTCATGGAAAGACTTCTGCACGATTTGCCAGTTGTAACTCCCTATTTTGACGACATACTTGTCTCTGCCAACGACGAATTTGAACTAACCAGCTGCCTCCGTGCAGTTCTCCACCTTTTCTGTCAAATTGGACTCAAACTCAAGCCCACCAAGTGCAAATTAGTAGTGCCGCAGCTGGAGTTTCTTGGCTACCTCGTTGACGCCACCGGCCTTCACCCTGCTCCGGCCAAGGTTAAAGCTATACAAAATGCCCCTACACTGACTAACAAATCTGAACTACAGTCCTTCCTGGGGCTCTTGAACTTTTACAACTCATTCCTACACCACAAGGTGACAGTTGCCGAGCCTCTTCACCATCTCCTTGACAAACAGGCCCCTTGGAAGTGGGGACATTGAGAAGCTGCTGCTTTTCAGGCGGTCAAAGACCTGCTCACCTCAGACTCCGTTTTGGTGCAGTTCGACAACATTTTCCTTTAATGCTGACTTGTGATGCATCTCCATATGGGGTAGGGGCTGTTCTAAGCCATGGCTGCCCAATGGAACCAAAGCCCCTATCGCCTATTTCTCAAGGACCCTATCTGCCACCAAACGGAACTATGGCCACATAGACAAAGAGGCACTGGCCATAATGACTGGCGTTAAGTGTTTCAATGATTACTTATATGGCTGTTTTTTTCACATCTTTATAGATCACAAGCCGCTTTTAGGAATCTTGGCTGGCGATCGCCAGACCCCACCAATCCTATCCCTGAGGATGACCAGATGGCTTGTGCTCCTGAACGCCTACAACTACCAGCTAGCTCATTGCCTGGGTAAAGATCTGGGGAATGCTGATGCACTAAGCAGGTGCCCCCTGCCTGTTCAGGTAGACGACCCTGCCCTCCAGATAGATGACCAGCTAAGCCCAGTGTCGGCTTTACATGTCACCAGATACACTGTTAGAGATACCACCCTCTGCTAGGTGCTGGACTGGGTGAGGAGGGGATGGCCCCTAGGGCAAGTGACTGCTGAATTCCAGCCATACAAACACAGGCAGCAGGAACTTTCCAATCTGAGAGGCTGCCTTTTGTGGGGTTCCAGAGTAATAATCCCTACAGGTCTGAGGCACCAAGTGCTGGACGCCTTGCATACTGGCCATCCAGGCATTGCCCGAATGAAGGCCTTGGCCCGAAGTTACTTATGGTGGCCCAAGTTAGATGAAGCCATCACAGTACGGGTCTCAGAGTGTCAACAGTGCCAGATTAATAGTGCAGCTCCCCCCCCCCCCCGAGCACCAGTAAGGGAATGGGAGGAGCCAAGGGGGTCCTGGTCCTGATTACATGTAGATTTCACAGGGCCATTCCAAGGACATTCTTTCATAGTCATTGTAGACGCCTACTCCAAGTGGGTTGAGGTGACATCAATGGTCTCAACCACGGCTGACACTGTAGTTCAGGCCTTGCGGCGGCTATTTGCAACCCACGGTTTGCCCGATATAGTGGTAATGAACAATGGCCCTCTGCTAATGTCAGCCGCTTTCCAAACGTATTTGGCAAGGCATGGAATTAGGCATGTCATGGTGACTCCTTACCATCCGGCCAGCAATGGCCTTATTGAATGCACAGTGAGATCAGTCAAGGAAGTCCTCACCAAACTACGGCCAGGAGACGGGTGAGCTAAACTAGCCACCTATTTACTAACCCAACATGCAACCCCATGCCTAACAACAAACAGAAGCCCAGCCGAACTGTTAATGGGACGTAGGCTGCGGACAGACCTGGACCGTCTGCACCCTGACTTCTGCCCTGAGAAGCCCCCTGATTCCAGTGGTGGGGCCCGCGTTTTCACCAAAGGAGATGGAGTGTATGCACAAAATTATTGGGGGGGACCCTCGTTGGCTGCCAGGCCAAGTAACTGCAGTAACAGAGCCTTGCTCTTACAAGATCCTGCTGGAGAATGGTCGCACATGGCGTAGGCATGGGGACCAACTTCGGCACCATCAATTGCCTCCACTAGACACAGGCACTAGCCAGGTTCAACTCAGCCCCATCAGTTCCGAAGCTACTAAACAACCATCAGCTCCTAACCCTCAACCCGGGTCACAGCAGGCAGCAGATTTACCGGTAGTTCCTGGGCCCACACCATCAGATGATCCTCTTTTTGAAGTTGCAGAACTGTCGCAAGGAGTTCCAGAGGTGCCGAATATAAGTCCACCTACCCCGACTGAAACTATTGGTCTGTGCCATTCTGGGAGGAGCTGGAAATGCCCAGCTTACCTCGTCGACTACGCATACACCATCCAAGGAGGGAGGGATGTTGCATCCAGAAGCCGCACCCATGACAAGGACAGAGCAGCCGATTGGCCCAATCAACAGCTACCAGCCAGCAGGAAATGGGCGCTTCCTGATTGGCCCAGCCACTGACAGCTCTGCATATGTAAGAGCTGTCAGTGCCTCAGAAGCTGCCCACTCTCCAAGGTCCTCAGCACCGAGTGGGTCTGTTGTTAACTGTTGTTGTTTAATAAACGTTATAATTACCTCGCCTCGCCTCGCCTCGCCTCGCCTCTGTTCTCATACATTGTTCTCAGAACAGAACACCTCACAATCTAGCTTCAGGCATTTTTGGAAATATATTTGATTCAATTTTACTTATTCAAATCATATACAGGTAGTCTTTGAGTTGTGAATGTAATGGAGCCTGCCAATTACATTCATAACCTGAGGATTCGTAGGAGTAAATCACATTGTCCATGATCACTCCCTGCTTTCGCCTATGCATTCACTAATTGAATGTGCGTCTCTTAAGTGTACATGAGGTATCTCAGGGAGGGGGCCATAGGGACCTAGCAATGGAACAGGCCACTTGCATCAGACCACCCAAGGCCTCCCCTGACCCTCTGGGATACCTCATGCTTCTTTCCCTGGGGCCCCACAATTGCTGCCTTCACGCCCATCCTGCCACGCTGTGCCACTTACCATGTGAAGCTCTGTCTCCTCTCTAGTCTCTCCTGCAGTTTCTTTGCCTGCTTGCAGTCTCGAAGAGTGTTTCCAGACAACAAGACTTTGGGGCAACAAAATCCCTTGCCTCAAGCCTCCCATTGGCTTGCAAATACCTTTCACACCATCTTAGTCTTAGTGTGAAGAGAGTTTACAAGCCAATGGGAGGCTTCAAGCAAGGGATTTTGCTGCCCCAAAGTCTCATCATCTTGCTTGAAATCTCCCATCAGCTTGCAAACGCTTTTTGTACTGAGACTGGAACAGTGTTGAAGGTGTTTGCAAGCCAATGGGAGGCGTGAAGGAAGGTGATTTTGCTGTCCCAAAGTCTCGTCAACTTGCAAGCGCTTTTTGGCCGGATTTGGTACAGGCCTCAGTTTGCAGAGAACAGAGGCCTAAAGTACCTAGTGCAATATTGTTATGTCCTTATAAGGACAGCCTGCCGGGGATTGGTTAATCCTCCGGGCAGGAAATTTAAACCGCTGTCATTGGACGGCTGGTCTGCCGGAGCGCTATAAAAAGGGCTCCGGCAGCACAGCCGTTCGTCTGTTCTGACTTAGTTGAGAGCTGAATAAAACTTGTTGAACAGACCCCGCTGGTCTTGTCTTCTTTCCTGCGCCTGATCTAACACTGGCGATGAAGGAATCGAAAAGAACCGCCACGCGGAGCTAAGTCGCTCATCGAGAATTCCTCACTGAGCTGAAGTCACTGAAGATGGAGGCGTCACAAGCCGCGATGGCTCCGATCTCCAAATTCGACCCCAGAGTGGAGAAATGGACCTCCTATCTGGTTCGTTTCCGCCAGTTTCTGCGGGGAAACAACTATCAAGACCTCTCCAATGAACGGAAACGTGCCCTGTTCCTGGCGCATTGCGGCTCCGAGGTGTTGGAGATGGCCATCGACCTCGTGTCCCCAAGGAACATCGAGGAGATGTCTTGGGCTGATTTGCAAGACGTGCTCAAGGAGCACTACGCTCCCACTGGGACACCCATTGCCAACAGATTCACCTTTCAACAGAGGAATCAGTTGGAAGGGGAGCCCATCAAGGACTTTGTGGCAGCTCTGCGGCAACTCGCATCAAATTGCGAATTTGACAACGTTGAGAACGCCATCAGAGACCGTATTGTCTTCGGCATGAGGGACATTGGACTGCAACGAAAGTTCCTCAGCCAAAAGAAAATCTTGCTAAAAGACGTTGTCGAGGAGGCGATCGCAGCCGAGATCTCAGAAAAGGCAGCTGCCGCTATGAGTCGGGCTAAAGGGGTGCACAAATTGCAACGCCACCCCAAAAGCTCGTCTGAAGAGTCTTCTGCCAGCTCCTGCTCCGACGACGAAATGGCCGTCCACAAGGTTTCCCGCCAAAACCGTCGCGAGCGCAACCAAGATGGCGCCCGGATCGAGCCCTGCGGTAGCTGCAAAGGAAGCCATGCCAGGGCCAAGTGCCGCTGGAGAGACTCTATCTGCCGACGCTGCAACAAGCGGGGCCACATTGCAGAAGCCTGCAGGGCCGAAGCACCTACCCCAGGCCCGTTTCCCCCCGGCTGGGGCAAGAAATGGCAAGACAACCAGAGACCATCCAAACGGTCCTCTGCCAGGTCTCAGCAACGAGGCAGCGGCTACGCGGCAGCCAGAACCGATCAGCTGTCCTCCGGCATCCACACCATTGATGATGCGGCCGCGAAGTTCCATGCCACCGTGATTGTGGAAGGAACACCCTGTTCCATGGAGGTAGATTCGGGCTCGAACTACTCCATCATGGACTGGCACCAGTTAAAGCGTCTGAAACCAGACATCTCCAAAAAAGACCTCAAGCCCCTACGGGCCCGTCTTGTCGACTTCGGCGGCAACCCTGTCAAGATCCTGGGGAGGACTTCACTCCGGGTCACCTACCACGACTTCCAGGGCGTCCTGCCCATCACCATTGTGGGGCACAGCCGCCCGAGCCTGCTGGGGATGGAATGGTTCGAGCCATTGGGGCTGTCTATCAGCAGGATCCACCAAATTCGTAGGGGCGAACTCGACGCCATCATCGAAGAGTTCAAGGAAGTCTTCGATGGTAAGCTGGGGAGATTTGTGGGGAAACCTATTTCTTTCAATTTGGACAAAAATGTCACTCCAATCAGGCTAAAGCCCCGCAGGGTTCCGTTCGCCTTGAGGCCCAAGGTCGATGCCCAGATAGATAAGCTTGTCACCCAAGTGGTCCTGGAACCGATCGATCATGCTGCATGGGAGACCCCCATTGTGACCCCAATGAAGCATGATGGGTCTGTGCGCATCTGCGCCGACTATAAGTGTTCGATAAATAAGGCCCTCCAGCAGAGCGCATATCCGGTTCCAGTGGTGCAACATCTGCTGCATTCACTTGGGAGCGGATCAATATTCGCGAAATTGGACCTGGCCCAAGCTTACCAGCAATTGCCAGTGGACGAAAAAACTGCGGAGGCACAAACCATTGTCACCCATAGAGGGGCTTTTAAATGCACGCGCCTCCAATTTGGGGTCAGCGCAGCCCCAGGAATTTTTCAATCATTTATGGAACGCCTTCTCCAAGGCATTCCAGGGGCGGTCCCTTACTTCGATGATGTCTTGATCTCCGGCCACTCCAAAACCCAACTGCTTGAGCGTCTGCGCATGGTTTTACAGCGGTTCAAGGAAAAGGGTTTGAGAGTCAGGAGAGACAAGTGCATCATTGGGGTCCAGGAAGTCGAGTTCCTGGGTTATCTCATTGATAAGAACGGCATTCACCCCACTAAATCTAAGGTTAGGGCTATCCATGAAGCTCCAGCCCCCCAAAACAAGACGGAGCTTCAGGCGTTTCTGGGACTACTGAATTTTTACAGTGTTTTCCTGAAACAGAAAGCCTCCGTGGCTGAACCGCTCCATCGCTTGCTGGGGAAGGCGGCTTCCTGGAGGTGGGGGAAGGAAGAGGAAGCAGCATTCAGAGCTGTCAAAGACCTGCTTTCTTCCGAGAGTGTCCTCATCCAATACCACGAGACACTACCCCTGCTGTTGACCTGCGACGCATCTCCCTATGGCATCGGAGCAGTCCTCAGCCATCAATTCCCGGACGGGAAAGAAGCGCCCATCGCCTATTTCTCAAAAACGCTGTCCAGCGCCGAGAGAAATTACAGCCAGCTGGACAAAGAGGCCCTGGCCATCGTTGCTGGCATCAAGCGTTTCCATGAATACTTATACGGACGGAGGTTCATGGTCATCACAGACCACAAACCGCTGCTGGGCCTTTTGTCTGGAAGCAAACCCACACCTAACTACTCATCACCCAGGATGACACGCTGGGCAATTTTTTTGGCCGGGTACTCTTACGAACTTTGCCACAGGCCGGGCAGTAACATCAGCAACGCTGATGCCTTGAGCAGGTGCCTGTCAAGAGACTTGGTGAAGGACCCTGCCCCCACCCTGGGACTGCATCACATCGATGGTGACCAGGCTTGCCCAGTTACATCCGCAGACGTCGCGGCGCTAACCCAGAAAGACCGGACTTTGAAACAAGTAATGTCTTGGGTGCTGCGCAGCTGGCCTTCGGGACAGTTGACCGACGACTTCAAGCCGTTTGCAAAGAGACAGCAGGAACTGTCAACCATGAAAGGCTGCCTGCTGTGGGGTGACAGGGTCGTGGTTCCCCAGGCCTTGCGCCTAAAAACTTTAAAAACCTTGCACAAGGGGCACCCTGGCATCGTATGCATGAAGGGACTGGCACGGAGCTACGTCTGGTGGCCGTCACTGGACAAAGACATTGAGGACTGGGTCTCCAGATGTGATCCGTGCCAAGAAGTCCGCCCCGCCCCTCCGCAAGCACCTATTGCGGAATGGGAAACACCGAGCAACCCGTGGGCGCGAATACACATAGACTTCGCGGGCCCGATGCAAGGAAAGTTCCTTCTGATAGTGGTGGACGCATTTTCCAAATGGCTTGAAGTCATTCCCCTGGCATCCATCACTACTGAAGTCACCATTAGAGCCCTCCGGCGCCTATTTGCTACCCACGGGCTGCCGGACGTCCTTGTTTCCGACAACGGCCCGCAGCTGACCTCGAAACCCATGGAGGAGTTCCTGGCCAGTTTGGGCATTCGCCATGCCCTCTCTGCCCCCTACAGACCGGCTGGCAACGGGCAAGCTGAGAGGATGGTGAGGTTCACTAAAGAGACCCTTGCCAGGATGGGACCGGGCGATTGGCAAGAGAAGATTGACAACTTCCTCTTGATACAGCACATTACGCCGCATGCCACCACAAGAAAGAGCCCGGCCGAATTGCTGATGGGCAGGAAGCTGAGGTCACCCCTGGACCGACTACACCCCCTGTACCACTCCGAGGTCACCGCAACCGCGAGCCGCCCCCTCCGAGCCTTCTCTGCAGAAGATCCGGTTTTCGCGCTTAACTTCCACGGCCTGCCGAAATGGCTTAAAGGGAGAATCGAGAGCGCAACCGGCCCGAAGTCCTACACTGTTGAACTGCAAGACGGAGTGGTCTGTAGACGTCACATCGACCAACTCCGGAAGCGGTGGGAAGGAGATGGCGAAAACCACCCTGACAAGGTAGGACAACAACACCCCTACAAGGCAGGACAACACCACCCGTTTGAGGTAGCCCTGCAACACCCAGTCAAGGTAAGACCATACCACCCCGACATGACAGGCCAGCCAGCAGACCCGCTACCATACTGCAAGTGCCGAGTAGACAGGGGAATCCACGGAAACAGAAACTCACGCCTCCCCGGCAAGGCAGCCCAACGCCACCCCGACGGCGATGAACTCCAGGGAACGCCAGTAGACCGGGACATGCCCAACCAAGGGGGCCAACAACAACCCTGTGAGGGAGGCCTACGACACCCCGGCACACAGGAACTTAAACGCCCGTTGGAAATCCCCCGTCCAGCTGACTCCCGACCCAGGCAACAACAACAACGACCCGACCAGGTTGACCTGCACCACCCAGACAGGGTCGACCATCACGAGAATCAACGAAATGGACAATTATCAAAAAACAAAATTAAACCAAGGAACTTACCGGCCTACGATCGTCCAACGACTAACCAGCACCACGATGATCGGCACCCAGGCCAGGGAAGAGGCCAACCGGACCAGCAGATAAAATCCAACATTGGGACGGGAGGCGGCACACCGAAGCCGGTACCTGCAACGACCACTTCGCAGCCCAGCAGCAAGGCCGGAGGCGCACGGACAGAACCAGCACCATCAACGACCCAGCTGCAGACATTCCGGGAGCGAGGGTCGGAGGACACCGGAGCGGCCACCTTCCAGAAGGACGACAGAGCACAGAATGAACTGCGCAGGTCGAGCAGGGCTTCCAGATGTCCCGCCTACCTGCGTGACTACGTTTGTTGATTGGCACAAGCTGAACCATGTTTTATCTAGGGGGGAGGAGTGTTATGTCCTTATAAGGACATCCTGCTGGGGATTGGTTAATCCTCCGGGCGGGAAATTTAAACCACTGTCATTGGACGGCTGGTCTGCCGGAGCGCTATAAAAAGGGCTCCGGCAGCACAGCCGTTCGTCTGTTCTGACTTAGTTGAGAGCTGAATAAAACTTGTTGAACAGACCCCGCTGGTCTTGTCTTCTTTCCTGCGCCTGATCTAACAAATATCACGCAAGATCAGTAGCATGAGATCTTGTGCTACTGATGTCACATGATGTTCATAGAGGCCTGTGTTCTGTGTGAACCAAGGCCTGCAAGAGATCCGAGGCAAAAGGCTTTGAAAATGAAGAGGCCTTCCTTCTTCTTTTTTTTTTTATTGAAAAAGTTTTAACAATACAAATTTTTCCCCCTTTCCCCCCCCCCCAGCCACAGATTGTAGAATACATATAAAAAGAATATATAAATCCTTCCCATCCCCATCCCCACCCTAACCCTCCCCCTCCTCCCTCTTCCCTCCCCCCCTTGACTTCCATTATATGCAATATTAATATTCCCAAACAATATATATGTTATTCAAACTTCCATATCTTTTTTCTATATTTACTAACATACTAACATAGTCATCTCAGCTAAAAGCGATATAATATTTTCTAGTCTGATACTTATTCTGTACATACTCAATCCATAATTTCCATTCCTGTATATACTTCTCATGCGTCTGATCTTTTAAAAAAGCTGAAACCTTTGCCATTTCTGCAAATCCAGCCATCTTCTGGGTCCATTGATCAACCGTCGGTAAAACATCACTCTTCCAATGTTGGGCAATCAACAACCTAGCTGCTGTCACCATATACAAAATCAATTTAGTTTCACCCAGTGTAAAGTCTTTAACTATACCCAATAAAAAAAATTGCGGAGAAAATTGTATTTTTTTCTTTAAAACATTTTGCATAACCCACCAGATTTTTATCCAAAAAGCCCTCACTTTCCTGCAGGTCCACCAGATGTGATAATATGTAGCATCTAAACAATCACATCTCCAACATTTTGGCTGCACATTAGGGTACATGCAAGACAATTTCTTGGGGTCTAAATGCCATCTATAAAACATTTTATAAAAATTTTCTCGTAAATTTTGTGACTGTGTAAATTTAACGTTCTGAACCCATATTTTTTCCCATGTTTCCAACATAACTGGTTGAGAGAAATTTTGTGCCCATTTAATCATACAATCTTTAACTAGCTCATTTTCTGAGTCTCTTTCTAACAAAACATTATAAACTCTCTTAATATGCATTGGACCTGTCCGCTTTATCTGTTCAACCAATTCTACTTCATATTCCATTAAACCAGTTTGTTGATCTTCTTTCCATCTCATCTGTAATTGATTGTACTGCAACCAAGTCAGCGATTTCCCTTCTTCCAACAGCATATCCAAAGTCTTCAATCGCCACCTGCCCTCTTCAAAGTAAAGTAGCTCTTTATATAAGAAACCCCCGAGTGACTTAATATTTGTATTCCACATGGTATCAGCGAGATCCAGCCAAAACGGAATCTTATAATCCCAATTAGTTCGGTGCCTTCTCCAGACTCTCAGCAAGGCATTTCTAAGTAGATGACTGTTAAACACTTTATCCACTTTGGTATCATAAAATAAGTATGCATGCCAACCCCAAACCAGGTCATGACTTTCTATATTCAACAAGTCAGTCTTAGTTTTCCCAAACCAATCACTTAATTGTATCAATGCAGTTGCTTCATAATATAGTCGAAGGTTTGGGAGTTTAAGACCACCTCTCTCACGAGTATCTTGCATTATTTTCAATTTAACTCTTGGCTTTTTATCATTCCAAATGAATTTGTTCAGTCCTTTTTGCCATTCTAACAATGGTTTGTCTGATTTAAGCACCGGTATCATTTGAAATAAAAAAATCAGTCTAGGTAAAACATTCATCTTTACTGCTGATATTCTTCCAAGCAGTGATAACTGCAGTTTCTTCCAGTTTTGCATATCTTTTTGTATCTTTTGCCACAGAGCCTCATAGTTATTTTGAAACAGTTTAGCATTGGAGTCTGTGATTTGTACTCCTAAATATTTGACCTTTGAAACAATCTCGAAACCTGCCATTCTTTCCAGTTCCTTTTTTTTGCTCTCTGTCAGATTTTTGACAATCATTTTAGTTTTCTTCTGATTCAACCTGAAACCGGATACCATGCCATAATCTTCTATGATATTTTTCATCTGGATTATTGAGTTCATAGGTTGTGATAGGGTAACAACCAGGTCATCTGCAAATGCCTTAGTTCTATAGTCCTTTTGCCTTATAACTATTCCAGTCAAGGAATTCGAATCCCGTATTGCGTTGAGTAAGACTTCTAAAGTTAAAATAAATAATAACGGGGATAATGGACAACCTTGTCTGGTGCCTTTTTGTATGTTAAAATTCGATGTTAAACATCCATTAATAATAAGTTGTGCATATTGCTCTTGATAGATTGCACCAATCGCTTGTATAAACCGCTCCCCCAAATCCATTTTTTCCAAAGTCTTAATTATAAAGTTCCAATTCACTCGATCAAAGGCTTTTTCTGCATCCAAAAACACCAGCACTGCAGAGATCTGTTTATTCTTATCTAGATAGTCCATTAAGTCTATGACTTGCCTAACATTCTCCTTCATATATCTGCCTTCAATAAATCCTGCTTGATCATGGTGAATTATCTTTTGAATAACTGGCATCAATCTGTTGGCTAGTACTTTTGCAAAGATTTTATAGTCTGTGTTTAATAAAGATATTGGTCTATAATTTTCTGGTTTCTTAGGACCTGATTCTTCTTTTGGAATCAATGAAACAAAAGCTGTTTTCCATGAGGAAGGTATCTTACCTCCTAGTTGTATATTACAAAATAAATCTTTAAGATGCTGAATCATTTCTTCCTGTAAAGTTTTATAATAAATTGCAGTTAAGCCATCCGTCCCTGGAGCTTTAGCTGTTTTTAATTGTTTTATAGCAAAACTAATCTCTTCCACTGTTATCAATTGTTCCAAGCTTTTCTTTTGAATCGTTGAAATTTTTGAGATTCTCTTGTTTTCTAAATATTCATCTATGATATTATTCTGTATGTCATCTTTAGCATATAACTTAGTATAATATTCCAAAAAGGCTTTTTTAATTAGATCTTGTTGATAAACTTCTTTATCAGCATATTCAGTACTATCAATAATTCGTGTCGATGCTTGTTTCCTCAAAGTATACGCCAACCACCTGCCCGGTTTGTTAGCATTGGAAAAGGTATTATGCTTTGCAAATTGTAAGTTAGTTGCCGTTTGGTCTGCTATAAGCATTTGAAATTGATCCTTCAGAAGTTTTATAGCCATTTGCAATTTTCCGTCTGTTGGTTTTTGTATCAATTGTTGTTCTTTCTTTTTTATCTCAGATTCCAATTGTAGTCTTTTCTTCTGCTGACTCTGCCTGTGTTTAGAATTCATTTGAATTAGTACTCCCCGCATATATGCTTTAGCTGCATCCCAAACTGTTTCAATAGGGGTACCTTTGTTCAGGTTAAATTTAAAAAACTCCTTTAAATGCTTTTTGAGTTCAATTATATTTTTTTCATATCTAAATAGATTCTCATTTACTCTCCAGGATCTTCTTTCTCTTTTACCCATCTCGATTTCCATCCAGACCGGACTGTGGTCAGTCAAAGTCCTAGGAAATATCTTTATTTTCTTTACTTTAGAGAGTAGATTAGAAGTTAAGAGAAAAAAGTCTATTCTGGAAAAGGATTTGTGCCTGTCTGAGTAAAAAGTAAAGTCCAGTTCATTTGGATTTCGAATTCTCCAAATATCTTTCAATTCCAAATCCTCTTTCAGTTCAAAAAAAGCTTGTGGTAATTTATTCCCTATTTTGGCCGTGGTTTTTTTATCCAATCTAGGTTGGATTACTCCATTCCAGTCGCCCATTATTATAATGTTTGAGTAGTCCCAATCCAGAATTTTTAAATGAAGTAACTTGTAAAAATTTTCCTGCTGTTGATTTGGGGCATATATTCCGACCAACAAGATTGGTCCAGCATCTGTAATAACTTCAACTGCAATATATCTTCCATCTTTATCTGCTTCTATAATTTTAGCTACAAGTTTCTTATTTATATATATCACCACTCCATTCTTCTTTTCCAGATTTGAAGCAGCAAATTGCGTTCCCAATTTTGAATTTATCAAGTATTTCTGATCTTGCAATTTTACATGAGTCTCCTGTAAACAGATAACATCATTACGAAATTGTCTCAGATAGTGAAATATCTTCCTTCTTTTTTGCGGAGAATTCAATCCGTTAACATTCCAAGACAAAAATTTAAGTGCCATTTGACCCTGTCTGAAGTTTTGAGAGCAATTGTTGAAGATTCTCTCCTACGGTAGCAATCTTCGGTTTAGCTCCTCCCATGACTTCAGCTTGCTGCTTATCTTTAGGTCTTTTCTCACGCTGTGGCTTTATATATTCTTGCTGCTGTTGCTTCATTTGTTTAGACATTGCTCTGGTTATGCGTTGCTCTTCCACTTTGGATGTTGTTACTTCCAAAGCCATCGCCTCCTCTGTGATAGTTTTAGACATTTCTTCCAAAGGAGAAGCTTCAAATGGTGGAAAAGGGTCAACCACAACACCACCTACTGCTCCCATTAATTCTCTTGCCTCCCTTTGCGACTGCCTTATTTGTGCTTCTGTTTCTTGATCAATCTCAGCTTGTAATTGAGCTTCTTTATCTATTGGTGAAGATGTGCGTGGAGGAGGAGAGCCCGCTTTCAAAACGTTGTAATAAAATTCTTCTGCTTTTTCAATAGTGTTAAGGTGGTATCTCACTCCTCGCAGCCTGAGTATTACACCTATTGGGGCATCCCACCTAAATTGTATGTTCTGTCTTTTCAATTCTGTCACCAAAAATCCAAAATCCTTTCTATCTCTTAACGTTTTAGGTGGTAGTTCTTTAAAAACTCCAATCTCACTTCCATCAACTTGAACTGTTGTAACAAAAGAATTTTGCAAGATTTCATTTCTCATTCTTCTATCTGTAAAATATATAACCACATCTCTAGGCAGCTGTCTTTGTACCGCCACACGAGAATTAACTCTGTAGACCTTGTCCATCTTGCACAAAACCAGATCTGGTTCCACTTTCAACATAACTGCCAAAGCCTCTGCACAAATTTTCCTAAGATCTTCCCTGGTATTCTCTTTTACACCTCTCAATCTGATAGCATATTCCATTGATCGAAATTGCATCATAGTAATCTCATTTTGCATTTTTTGTGTTACTTCTTCAATTTCTATAATTTTTGAGTCAGAAGCTCTGAATTTGGTCTCCATCTCTGAGGCAAGATTCTCCACTTTTTTATCAATCTGCAACACTACCTCAGACAGGCCTTTAACCACTGTTTGAATATCTTGTTTAACTGAATCATATTTCTCTTGAAGCATTCCTTTAACCTCCTTCTCTGATCTTTGAATTTCTTTAATAATAATATCATATTGGCTTTCTTCCTTTGTCTGAGATTGCAACTGCGCTGTTTGAGGCTGTTTCTGTTTATGTGTGGGGGAAACCCCCCCCCCCTGGTTGCTTTGTTGCCATTTTAGCTCTTAAGGATCTTCCTTTTCCACAAACTCTAGCAACTTTTCCCAAAAAGTTCTCCAGATTCAATCAGGTCTATAAAAGTCAATTGGTATTTTTATTTTATGTTATTTTGTTTTTTGGATACTTCTGCCTCTTCCAGCCGGATTTGTTACTTTAAAATGTAGCCGGATACAGTAATCAAATTACTTTCGCTTTCAGCTCTCTCCACTGAAAGCAAGCGCCATTTTTTTTCCTCCCCTTTTCTCAGAGCCAAATTACTTTCACTTTAAAAACTCTTTAAAATAGTCCAAAAAGCTTCCAATACTTGCTGTTTAGTGAGAAGTTTGAAATCTTCCTTATTTTTCGTTGTTATTAGTAATGCTGCCGCGCTGTCTTGTTCTGCTTTGAAGCAGAGTTTCCCAGTCGTCCGGAGCTTCAGCGGGGTGGATAGGGAGTCCCACCCTGTTAACTCCCCAGAAGCAAGAAAAGCTTTCTGGGGGTCTCACAGGGGACTCTACCTGCAGCCGCCGGCTCTCCTCACAAGCCCTTTACGTCTCGGAGTTTTTCGAGCCGTTTCAGTTGCCGAAACGGCTCTTTTACGGGCGATCGGGCTGGCGGTCTTCAAAGGACCGTCCGCAACAGCTGACGGCAACAGCGGAAGTCGCCTTCCTTCTTTTTGAAAGCCGGATCTTGTGAAGGCCTCAGAAGAGGCCTTCTTTCTGTTTTCCCTGGATCTTGTGCGGGCCTCAGTTCGCAGACAACATAGGCCTAAACTACTGTAGCATGAGATCAGTAATGTGAAATTTTATGCTACTGATCTGGTGTGATCTCTCACTACTTTTAGGCCTCTGCAAATGCACCAAAGCAGGCTTACTAGATCATCACAAGGTAAGTCCTGGCTGGGTGGGGTGGGGAATAGGCAGGGCAAATAGTGCAGTGCCTCTGCTGTCATTCATAAGGGTGAATGACAGCTGTGGTGTCGCAACATTCGTAACTTTGGGATGGGTCATAAGTACTGGGGGGGAGGGGTTTGCTAGGTTGTAACTTCAAATGGTCACTAAGTGAACTGTTGTAACTAGGAAATTGCCTGTATAGACAGGAGGCATTTTATTTTACTATTTTAAAACAAAAATAATACATTACATTATTTTGGTACAATGGTATTTATACAATGATAAATTAAATATTAAATATCAAAATGATAAATTAAATATTAAATATCAAAAAGTTGACCTTTTTTACAAATAAATTCTGCCAATTTCAAACTGTATCCCATGGTATTCGTCATAACTATTTTTTACTCTGTCAAGGTTCCAACTAATGAACCCAAATGAGTCAGCACTCCGAGACTTTCCGTTTCCTCAGAAAACTGCTTTATTGAGTATATCATTTCAGTACAGATAATCCTAAAACCAGCTCTAGTTATTTCCCACAATTTCAGCATACAAACGTTAGAAATTCCTCCCTCCCCTAGTGTCACGGATCACATTGTCTAATTGGGTGTCCTTGCATCTCCGTGATGACCAGTCTCATTCTCTGTCTAGCACCTGTTGGAAGCAACCTTGGTTCCTAGGATGTAGTAGGTTGTTTTGGTTAGTTTGCATTCCATTCCTCTCCTCCCTCCCTGAGCTGTGTGGCAACTTGAGAAACGGAAGATGGCTGCTGTGGGCTTGATCAGTTTCAGAGTTGACACCCTTTTTGTTTCTTGAACTGTTTTCTATAAGGGAATGGATAAAGATATATTGTGAAGCATGACATTAAAATATCATTTCAAACTTTGTATTTCAACTTGCATTGTCCCATACTGGCAGATTCTTACTAAGAGGACTTTCCAATCTGTTGAGTATCTTGTGGTATGTTTAAGAATGGCAAAGGACATTGTTGCTAATCTCACTTCTTACAATTAATTTTTCAGTAAAACGGGTAGCGTGCTATGACAAAAAAAATGACTTACATATGTTCTTTTCCTTATATATTTAAAGTACCATAAGATATTTTCTTTTTGTTATAGCAGACATGTAAGGAAAAGAACATATGTTATAGAGATGCACATTATTTGAAATAAAATCCTAAATATTTATTGTGGCAACAGCTGAATCTTTTCAGTAATCATATAAGCAAAAGAAAGTGACTGGAATTCTGATTAGGAGAAGAAAATATGAACCACTTTCCTCTTATAGGGTGAGAAATAAAGTATTCAAAACTCTCTACAATAATAGAGATCCTCCAGGGAGGAGGAACATGTTTATCTTGTGATTTCAGTCATAGAAGTTACAGTGTAGGTTCTTCATATTACTGCCTAGTACTTCTAAGGATCCAACATTTCACTTGAAAAGAACTTAGTTCTTATCAGATTTTCCTGATGTCTGACCTTTTTGTTTCCCCAATCTTCTCAACCCAATTTAAAAATACATACATCTGAGACTGATCCAGGTCATTTTGATTATTTGGAGCTATCAAGACATTGAATGCAGTCATATTTACTTGTTTCTGACTTCAAGGTTTTCAAACAATTATCAGTTAATCGGTGCTTATCTTTTTTGGTCTATGGCCTAACCAGCCAGCCAGCCAGTTCTCACTTGTAATCTTTTCAGGCTGCCTTGCGAGATAGACAGGAAGCTTGGCCTGATGAGCTAATTCTATGTTGTTGTAAGTTTACATTAACAGAATCTTGCAAGTTTGAAAGTACATTTCTCTTTCCACCCATTTCCTTTACAGCCCAAGAAACTAGGGAAGATTCCTTTTGAGCCCCTTGTCCCTTTTGCCTGACGGCTGCAGGTTAAGACTACTCCCCTAGTTGTGTGTCCCTTCTATCTCCCAAGGTATTCCCACATACCATTATATCCTGATAATGGAATACCCTTTAGTTTTGCCTCAGGTTTTACAAGCCTGTTCCTAAAACAATAAGTGTACACACATACACACACATTACAGACAAAAATTAAACTTTCATTCATTCTATGTATTTGTATTTCCATAAAAATATTTGTCCCTTGTTTCACAATAAAATGTGAGGAGGTAGGAATATAAGTAAGTGCAATTATAATTATAGCATGAAAAGATGCCATGAATCATGTATAACCCTACATTTATAGCCCTACAACAAAACAACACTGTTTTTTTCCTTTTGAAATTGGCTTCCTTTGTGTAGATAGTTATATCTTCAGTAAAATCTAATTACAGGTAGTCTTCAACTTAGGACCAGAATTGAGCCCAAGATTTATGTTGCTAAGTGAGACTTATTTAACAAGTCCCTACTTCTTGGTAAGCTAGAAAAATGT
The DNA here is from genome assembly GCA_012654045.1 of Ptyas mucosa. Classification (NCBI taxonomy): domain Eukaryota; kingdom Metazoa; phylum Chordata; class Lepidosauria; order Squamata; family Colubridae; genus Ptyas; species Ptyas mucosa. Next base: position 6,680,780 of record WNWU01000064.1, on the reverse strand, counting down.
GGGATAGACAGCATCACCAAAGATGGATTTGTAACTGGCTGACAAACCATACTCAACAAGTCATCCTTAATGGTACTAGATCCACATGGAAAGAAGGAAGCAGTGGGGTGCCACAGGGTTCCATGTTAGGCCCAGTACTCTTCAATATCTTCATAAAAAACTTAGATGAATGACTAGAGGGGGAACTCATCAAATTTGCAGATGACACTAAGCAGGCAGGAACATCTCAAAAGACAAGCTCAGGATCCAAAAATATCTTGACAGACTTGAACAATGGGTTCTATCCAGCAAAATAAAATTTAATGTGGAGAAAAGCAAGGTTTTACATCTGGGCAGGAAAAGCTAAAGGTACAAGTACAGTTTAGGTGAAAACTGGCTCAAAAAACAGTAACTGTGAGACGGACCTTGGAGTCTTAGAGGGTGATCACTTAAACATAAATCAGCAGTGTGCAGCAGCAGCCAAAAAAGCTAATATACACTAAGCCTTGGACGTATAAACAGAGGCATACAGTCAAAATCACATGAACTATTATTACTACTTTATAAAACCTTAGTAAATCCCCATCTGGAATACTGCATCCAGTTTTGGTCGCCACGTTATAAAAAAGATGTTTGGAAAAGTGCAAACAAGAGCAACTAAGATGATTAAAGGCCTGGAGACTAAAACATATAAAGAACAGTTGCAGAATTTGGGTTTGGCTAATCTACAGAAAAGAAGAACTAGGATTGACATGATACCAGTATTCCAGCATTTGAGAGGTTGCCACAAAGAGGAGGGTGGATCAATTTATTTTCAAAGCAACAGAGGGCAGGACAAGAAACAATAGATGGAAACTAATCAAGGAGAAGCAACCTGGAATTAAGGAGAAACTTTCTAACAGTGAGGACAATTAACCAGAGGGACAGTCTGCCTTCAGACATGGGTGCTTCATCACTGGAGGTTTTCAGAAAGGACTGGACAGTCACTTGTCTGAAATGGTATAGGATCTCCTGCTTGAACAGGGGGCTGGGCTACAAGACCTCCAAGGTCCCTTCCAGCTCTATTCTGATTCCAATTCTGTAGTCTCTCCTATTATGGAGCAGAGATTTCATCAGATAGATCAGGTGTCTGCAACCTGTGGCTCCCTGTCCTCTGAATCCATCACTGGCTGGCCCTGGAAGAAGTGCCTGCAAGATATGGCAAGTACAGGGGTGCTTCGCTCCCACTTTGGAATATGGAGCGAGTCTCCATCACCTGCCATCGCCCTTACCTTCTCAGGCCAGACAAGGAGTGACTGAGAGGGGAGAGCGAGGAGTGGGGCCAGCCAGTGGTGGGTTCAGCTGACAGGGAGCCACAGCAGGGGGATGAAAGAGCTTCATTTATCTGGGAACCTGAAATGACTCTTGATATAAATATGGTAAAAAGTACCCAAAGAAGAAGTATTTTCAATCTCAGCAAAAAAAAAAACCAAAACAAAACCCAACCCTTGACCGCTTTTGGAAATGGTTCAACAGGGAACACACACACACACACACACGAGAGAGAGAGAATGAGAGAGAGATGACGGTGAGATGAGGGAGGGAGAGACAAAGAGAGAAAGAGAGAAGGAGAGAGAGACACACAGAGAGAGAGAGACAGAGAGAAAGAGACAGGGAGAGAGAGAGAGATACTGTTTCCCACAGAAAAGAAAACACCAGGAGCCACAAAACCTGGGTAAGCGTGGCTTGGGGGAGTCATGTGACTGGGTGGGAGTGAGTGACATCGAGCTGGCCACACCCGCCTAAGTTTTGTGGCTCCCAGTGATTTCTTTTCTGTGGGAAATGGGTCCAAATGGTTCTTTGAGTGTTTAAGAAGTAGATTAATTCTAAATTTAATCCAGACACTTTCTTTTGCTTCTCTTTACCTCAGAAATGAAAGAAAAGAAGCAGAGAATAAAGTAGCAGATTTTGTACATTATTTGTAATAAAAATGAGAAAGCACTGAAGCACTGATGAAAAATAAAGCATTTAATCAAGTGCAGAAACAGAAATTCAACCAATGATTCAAAGCTTGATGCAACTGATCTATCAGAGCCCATTTCTGAAATTGATGGATTCAATAGGTTTCCAAAATGCCTTTCATAGTATACATACGTATAGAACTAAGCTTGAAGTTGGAATCCAGGAAAAGTTAAGTAAACATCCATTTAGCCCTGGGAAGGAAGAGTGATAAAAGATTAAGTTTGCCTTGATTCTCTTTGGTATAACAGGTAGCAGAGAGAATTTCTGCCAGGTTTTCATAATTTTGTTATTATGTCTCACAGAAATAAAGCAGAATTCCAGGAGTCCTTGTGGAGATTGTTTTCTGATCTGGCCTACCTTAAAAGGCTGCTGTTATGGAATGATGGGACCAAACAACATTCCGGGTCAGTCAGAGCCAGTTTATTGCGCAAGGTTCAGAGCAGATTCATACCTGAAAGTCTGAACAATCTATGATTTTTGAGACCACAGTTTTTATACCTTTTCAAACAAAGGATTCTGTTAATACAGCAGTTTTCCTTATTACATACATTTGTTACATTTAATTGACATTTCCTAATTACTAAAGTTTTACATTATCTTTGCCAAACAATTATAATTCTTCTGTAAATTACTGGAGCATAGATTCAAATTATCTTCTGTTAATAAACGACTCCTAGCTCATATAGATACCCTTGACCTAACTAACCTTTAAGCTGTATGTCACCAGAATGTTCCTATCTTCTGACAACTTAGAGGCCTCCTTACAAAGTATTTCTTATCCAAAAGGAATTTGGCTGAATTTGTACTTTTTCCAACCGGATGCATTTCCTGCTTTTAGAACAAAGTGAATAGAAAGTTGTCCAGTGATCATCTAGCAGATCCCGTATTAATCATATTATTAATATTAGTTATAATACTGCCATATTGTCTGTCCTGTCGAATTGCTGGAAGGTTATTGGTTTGTACTGGTGCAATTTTAATTACTGGTTACTTCTCCTGTTAGGCAGAAACACTCTCGTAGATGACCCTCGCTCTGTCAAGGACCTAGGAGTACTTATATCAAATGATTTAAGCCCCAGAGCTCACTGTAACAGCATTGCCAAAAAGACTTTAAGAGTTGTTAACCTAATTTTGTGAAGCTTCTTCTCCAGTAACTGAATTTTTAACTAGGGCATACAAAACCTTTGCCAGACCAATTCTCGAATACGGCTCATCTGCTTGTATCCACACTGTATATCGGACATAAATACGATTGAGCAGGTCCAGAGATATTTCATGAGAAGAGAACTCCACTCCTCTACTCACAATAGAATCCCTTTTGCCACCAGGCTTGAAATTTTGGGCTTGGACAATCTGGAACTGCGTCGCCTGTGGTCTGATCTAAGCATAGTACACAAAATTGTCTGCTACAACATCTTACCTGTCAACGACTTCTTCAACTTCAACCTCAATAATACACGGGCAAACAATCGATACAAACTCAAGGTAAACCGTTCCAAACTTAATTGCAGAAAATACAACTTCAGCAACAGAGTGGTCAACACCTGGAATGCTCTACCTGACTCCATTGTTTCATCCTCAAACCCTCACCGATTCAACCTTAAACTGTCTGGACCTCACCCCATTCCTAAGAGGTCCATTTATCTGTATTTACTTCCTTTGTTCATGTTTATGTTCATACTTATATTTGCTACCTTGTACATGTTTGACAAACAAACAAACAAACAAATAATTTAATTAATCATAATTTTAATTTAATTTAATTAATTTAATTTAATTGATCATATTTCTATGCCGCCCAACTCCCAAGGGACTCTGGGTGGCTTACAACAGAAATAATACAAACAGTGAACATAATTTTTTTAAAAAAAATATTATAAAAGCATTTTAAAAACATTAAAAACACATGCACACCATCCATGGCCGGATCTCACAAGATTGAACAGCAAGATCAATGGCCCCAGGCCTGCCGGAAATAAATAGCAAAAGGAGCTAGGATCATGGATTGGTTAAATACTGAGAATAAGATATGTCTAAAAACTGGAAAAGCTTCGGTCTTTTTATCCTGTTGGCATTAGAAGTTACTTATACTTGAGAGAAGGAGCAGATGGCAGTGTCTTCTACCCATTCCCAGTCAATTGCAAATACCCGCTATCCCACTGCCCATGAAGTTCCACTTCCAAACTGCTATTTTCTCTCCTGAGCCATCTTAAGCCCTTTTGAGCTGTTGGTCTATTGCATTTCATTCTAATTTCATGACAGTCACCAATTTCAATAGACTACAGTAGGTAGCACATAAAACTGATTGCTGCTCCATGCAAACATTTTGTTCACAACTTTTATATTCTTGGGTGATTGGCAGCTGCTATTTCTAAAATTGTCTTCTGGTTGATTTACCAATGATCCATTTGGTCAATGAAACTTCTTTGCCTACTGTTTTCCTACCCTCTTTAAAAACTCATTGCTCCCATTCATAAACACTACGTTTTCCACTGTCCATTTATCCTTACAGATTTTTATAATCCTTCACATCAGTTTTTCAAAATTCTTCAATCAACATTTTTCACACAATCATTCCATCCCCATTAGTATCATCCGTCTCCTCTCCCGTTCACAATCTCTTTGATCTATTCTTAATCTTTTCTATTTTATCAACACTTCTATTTGGACTGTGCCCTTCTTCACGATTTTCTTAATCCAATCTTTCTCAGTGAATTCTGTTTCACTTTCAGCCTGGGCGGGTAACATATGCTTTCCAACCCTGAGTCCATGAGATTTCTCTCTCTCGTTCTCTTTTGTTTCTAATCTTAACAAAGATTGAAATAAAGTTATAAGATTTCAGTGAATGCTACTGTCCTCTTATAACCAGTGGTGGGTTGCTCCCGGTTCTGTCCAGTTCTTGCGAACCGATAGTAAAAGTGATGGGAGCCTCCGCCCGGACGTCATAATTGACGATCTGCGCATGCACGTGCGCTCCCGATACGAACTGGTAGTAAAGGTAAGTAGAATCCACCACTGCCTATAACCATTGTTTATTCCTTTCCACAAAGTTTCCATATAACTACAGTGGAATGTAGGAACAAATAACATGCTTCTTTTGCTTTAAATAGGATCAAAGACATGGTGATGATGGTGAGTATGAAATGATTTACATTTGTGTGAAAGGAGAGAAAGTGGAGGAGGTATGAAGACATCCACGCTTGCAAATCTCTGTGAAAGGAAAGGAAAAGAAAAGAATTGGTAGTTTTAAAGTTGGCTTTAAGAATAGCTGGAAGCATGGAGTGAAGGATGACATGTAGAATGGCCTTTTATAATAAACTAGCTGTCGTGGCTCCGACCCCTGAGCCCATCGTATCGGAGGAAGAAGGCTCCGAACATGAAGGAGAGGAGCCAGCCAGGCCTCCCTCCCCCGGCCCCTCCTCTCTGACAATTCCTCAGGTGTCGGCCGAAGGAGAGGAGATTGGCCAGGAGCCAGGTGTCTCCAATCGGTCGGAGAGTGATGAGGGAGACAAGTTGTGGCTGGACCCACGTCAGCGTCGGCATGCTAAACGATCACAGCAGAGGAGGAGGGGTGCCAGGGATTAAGCTGAGTCACTGGACCACACCCCACAGGCTATATAAAGGAGTGGGGTGGCCGTTTAGATTCTGTGATGTACAAAGTTAATTCTTGCAAGCTCCTTTGGTGCAAAGCCTCAGTCTGCTGAAGGATAGTGAATTGGACTGTTTTTTCCCAGCCGGTGTGTATTGCATTTGTTATCTGGTGGAGGAACACCCCTCTTCTTGTTATAGTAAAGAACTTGGCAGCCGGTTCCCGTAGAGCTGCCAAGCCTCTGATAATGGATCATTTGTGTGTGCCAATTATTTAACCCTCGACTGTCTGTGTGGGTTTGTGCGTGTGGAGGACGGGGACAGAACACTAGCTGTACCCAGCCACACGTTGCTGTGGCCCAGTCTGGTGCTTCCGCTGGGCTAAAAGAGTGAGGCTGAAGTTCCAAAGTCTCCACAAACATTTGATGGGCGTGGCCAACTCGACGTCACTCACTTTCATCAGTCACATGACAGCCCCTGAGCCACGCCTACCCAGCTGGTGATTAGGGCAGAGAATTGGTTGCTAAAAAACAATGGGAACCACAAAATCCTCCCTCTCTGTCTCTCCCTCTCTCTTTGTATCTCTCTATGTCTCTCTCTCTCCCCGTCTGTATCTCTCTATGTCTCTCTCTCTTCCCCCCTCTCTCTGTATCTCTCTCTGTCTC